>CANXYI010900578.1:0-35346 GCA_948208565.1 Hura crepitans
GATCCTTTAGGCTTGGATTTGATAAAATGTTGATTGTGTTGAGATCCTAATGCCATGGGCACTACTTGTTTGCTAGTTTTTCTTTTAATCTTTTAAACCCTTAAGTTCCCTTAATTTAGTAGCTTAGTATAAGATATACTCCTTTTTTTTTTCCTTTTTCTTCGCTTTTTTTTCTTTTTTCTCTTTTTCTTTTTTTTCACTCTTTTTCCTTATCAAGAGTTACAGGAAATGTGATCCCAGATGCTTACACATGCCAAGATTAAACAAACTAGTCATAATTGAATTAACATCACATATGCAATAATTATCAATGTGCATTCTATCATATGGTGAAACATCATACAAAAGAAATAAAAGTAGGAACATTTCATTGAAAAGATGAAAGATGAAGTTTCTAAATTGTAGGATCTGTTTCTTATCACAAAATATTTCTAAAAACATAAAAGAAAGGTCTGGGTATAGGCTTGAAACTTTATCATGATCAGGAAACTAATGGGTGAGGTTCACTCTTCTTTGGTGATTTCCTGAATAGTAGCATAAAGAGTCCATCATTCATCTATATAATGACTTGTATGTTGGTGATATTCACAAAAGAGATCAAAGTGATGGCCTGGCTTATTTTGCCTTCTAGTAGGTCAAAATGGGAGTGGTTGTAGCTTTCCTTTTAGTACCAATCTCTTATATTTAGTTAAGTTAACTTGGCCTTCATTATTGATTATCTCAGTGTTGGTGGAGCTAGATCTAGTAAAGTGGGGCCTTTTCTTGCTCAAATACTCCTTCATTTTATGGCTCTTAAGACAATGAGCATTAAGTACTGCATCAGCTATGACATGATTGACAACTTGTAATACTTCTTCCTTAAAAACTATGAGAGCCTCAAAGAATTCTTTGCATGTGAGAGAAGCATCTTGATCTCATTTCTTGGACTCAAGAGCGTTCTTAGCCAATGCCACTGAGGTAATTGCTAGCATTTCTTATTTGAAGTGATCCAATACAATGACTAATTCCTTTTAGAACATAAAGGCATTTTGATCATCAACTATAATTAAGGGTAGAAGTGAGTTAGAGGTAGAAGTGATATGATCTTTTAGATGGGGAAGTAATAGTGTGTTGGTTAGTGACTCCAAGAAAAGAATGATCTATAAAAGACATATACACAAACAATTAATACATGATTTTGAACATATATGTTTATGATGCATGATCCAAGTAGTATGATACATGAATGTATGGATACATTTCCTACATATGCTTGAGTATGTGCTGTGTATGCATAGTTGACAAAGAGAACCTTCACTTTTTTACATTATGCATGGTAATGCACATTTAGTGATACATGTGTTATGATGCATAACTTCTTGTAAAATGTATGTCTATAATACTATATGACACATGTTTTGTATAAGAAGTAATGAATAAGTGTGATGCTTGTCTATTCCTGATTAACTAAAAGATGATGATGATGATGATGTATACGCTATTAATGTTTGTATATATATGTATAATTAACCACTTAAATGTAAATGTATGTGGATAGTGGATGATTTTTAAGTGTATGAGCATAAAATGAGTGTGATGCAATGAAGTTCTTTAAGATGTTATGCATGTGTGCAACTTGATATGTGATGTGTGTAATGTACCTAATGCCAAAATGTGTATAAGGGCTTACTTGATGCATGCATGGATGCATATATGAGTAAAATGAATGGGTAAGAATTAAATAGGGCTAAGGATATATATATTCAACTCTTACATGAAATGGCTTTATATAAAGTAGTTGTACAAATAATTAATGCAATGCATGGTTGTTATACAACTAGTGTAGATAAATGAGATTCTATCATAATGAGCGATTATTACATGGTGGTGTGAATGGCCTATAGATGCATACCTAAAATTAATGAAATAAAGTTACATGACAATGGATGCAGTGTTATGGAATGTAGATATACATGATTCACTAGATGAGGATGTATGAGATAGATTTTTATATGGTGGGAAGTATGATGGATACAAAATGTGCTAAGATGATGGCCATGTGTGATAGGTGTGTGACATGATAGGATGCCAAGTGTATGCATGTATGGTTAATCTCTTATGCTGGTTGATGTATGCTAAGATGACATCACTATACATGGACTAGCATGATGTGTGTATATATACAATGAGCCATATAGCATGACAGACACTATATACATGTTTGAAACTACTAGGGACAATTATGATGTATGTTAAAATGTGTTATGTCTATGTCTAAAATGATATGTATACTTAATGGATGCATGATTGAACCTATGAAAATCTATTTCATATATGTTGATACATGGTGCTTGTATAAAAAGTATATGCTATGTATGAATAAAAGGTTACTTATACATGTTTGTATATGTACATATATGCTAATTGATGTGGCTATACATGGGTGAAAATGATAGCTTTTCATAATGATGTGAGTTTACAATATTATATATATGTGAATGAAAATAAGAAAGACAAACATTAGTGAATACAAAGTCAAACACAAACAAAACCTTCCAACCTTATCACTTCCCACACACAAGGTCCATACACTCTTTCATAAAAGGGCTTAGCTATAGGACATCAAAGGCGCCAATAGATTCGAATAATGAATAACAAATAGTTGAACATTATTTCTCTCATATTTGAAAGAGTGCATGCAAGATATTTGGCTGATATATGTTGGATATGTTCAATCGAGCCAAAATGTAAGGTCTAGCCCTTTCTAGTTAGAAAGGCCCAATGGGTTCGACAACATGTTGAGATAAATAAGCCATATTTCACATATATTGGCCCACATAGCACACAATGCATCGTTCACCAGGAAACCTAAGAAAAGTTGCTATTGGTCATTACATGGGCTTATAGTTAGGTCGCACTAGTTCTAGTCATTTAAGCATGGTCCCTCTACAATGAGTTTATCTCATTATGAGCATATGACCAATTGGTTCACCATTTCATATACTTCATAGGTATGAGGCTTAGATTTGATGCCACTTCTAACAATCTTCCAATTTAAGGGAAATTAGGCTCATTCTTTGAAATGACATTAGGGTAAAAAAGGGATGCCTAACTTTTTCTAAGGCTCTAGCATGTAATGCAATTTTTGTAAGGAATAATATTTAAATTCAAAACATGAATTTCAATATTAATTTGAGGTACTTTCAAAGCATGCTCTCATGGTGTCTACAGTAGAGTCACCACTATTTGCATCCCTTCCTTTTAAGGGCCAGTCAAATCAAAACAGATAAAGACTCAACTTAAATCTCACTCCTCGAGTCCTAAAAGATGAGAAGGAAATTACAGGAATCCTAAGTCATTCTTATTTGATTAGCCTAGAAAAAGCAAGTTAGGCACTACAAGGTAGGAGTCACCACCTAATCAAATTTGGAAAATACCTTGTAGGGCTAAAACCAGAGTGGTTCAGAACCCTACTCTTATTTATACCTCCAGTTAAAACGGAATTTTAATTTGAATTTATAATATTATCCTTTTTCTCAAGTGGGTTTTAATACATTAAAAATAAATCACATATTCACATAGAAGCAATAACAAAACATATTTATAGAAAGAAATAAAGTGCTTGAAGTTAAAAATATCATACATGAAATCGGATGATTGATTATTTGAGAACTTTGGTTCTCACATGTCAATTTTAGAAAATATGTTTTATTACTATGACTTATATTAAAGAAAAATCAAAACCTATTTTATTAGCAAAACATCAATTAATTAGGTATAAAATGGTTTTGACTATTTTTTACAATGTGTAAAAATCATTTTCTACCTATTACAACATTCACAAAATATACAGGAAAATAATCAGAAATATATTACATGGCAATTACCTAAAATACATTCTAACTGAATAAAAATAAGATTACATTTGAAGTTTCCTAAAATACAATCTAAATAAATAAAATGATCAATAATAAAGAGAATAAGCAGAAGAAAATAAAGAGCAAAAATAAAAACAATAGCAACAAGAAAGAACTAAAAATAAGGGATGGTAAAAGGTTACTTCATCGAAATTTAATGAAATGGCAAAACAAAAAGATAATTAGGTCCCAATAAATCAAACAACTTGTATAAGAATAAAATTAAGATGTTAGTACACGAAATAAAATAGAAAGAAGATCAAAAAAATGAAATAAATAATGAAATAAATATAATAACAATAATGTACAAGTAATAAGTTATCATATCTAACTAGCAAATGGATAAAAGAGAAAGAAAGAAAAATAAAAGAAGCAGTAGAAAGGTCGGTCGACCCATCATGTATATTTGCCTTTAGAATAGATATCAAAAAGGTTTAAAAATTATGTAGAAAACCTTCAGGAAATATGAAAACGGTGTTTAGAAAGCCTTTTTTAAGATTCTAGTGCACATATAATGAGAAAAGTCCTCTTTTTTGGAATATCAACTTTTAGTATTTATACATAAATCTAAGGTAGAAAACTATCATTTTAGAGGTGAAAATGGCTCTTTTTGCCAAAATGGCCATTTTGAGGGTAAAACGATCATTTGCTCAAAATGACTGTTTTCCCCTTTGTAACAATCATTTCATCAAAAACAGTGATTTTCCTTACCGAAATGGCCATTTTTCAAACTTTGATTTTTTTAATCCATATGGTGAAGGGCTTCACCCTCCATACTCCTTAGCATTAGTGTTAGGTATCGAGCTTAAACCTATTGGCTTAAGCCTTTAACCCACCATAAACACCTATTTTTCTTATTTTTTAAGTCACACTATGAGATTTTTTAGGTCAAGCAAACACTTAAAGGAAAATTTTTAAAGAAAACTTTGAGATCTTCAAACTTATGTTAATATCCTTCTTTATCCAAATTTTTTATCCTTTCATCACTATTGGACAATCCAAACATGAGAGCACTAAAAATCTAGTGTCTATAGGTGAAGAGGCAAAATGTCAATTTGTTATGGAAAGCATTTAAACACATATGGCTAAAGAATGAATGATTGTGATGAGTAATGGAGCAAGCAAAATGTATATGATTGTAGAGTATGGTACACTTGTTTTTAGCTAGTTCGAAGATTTTCCAACTAAACATTTTCTCTCTACCTCTAATTGTTACCTAGACCACACTTTTTATTTTTTCAATGTAGCGAGGTATGCTCTAATTTTTTCCTACAATACCCTTTATGAGTTTTTAACCTAGTAAGTTTCTTTTTCTTTTCTTTTATTTTTGAATTTGGCTTATCCACATTCGATTAAAGTTTTGAATCTAATGATGGTGTCTCTAATTAATTGGATTTGGCATCTTTTAAAATGGTTTGATATGTTTTGAAGCCCATGCAATTTTCCAAGTTGTGAACTTTGAGTGTTTTAAACCTCTTGTCATGGGAGATGAAGCATTTCATATCAATATGTATCTTACCATTGGTTCCAATTTTGTGCCCTTAATGTTCAAAATCCTTATGCTTTGGTTGTATGTTGAATGTTATCCTTTTGACCTTTTCAAGTGCTACACTGATGATATCCCTATTATTATCCAATTTGAAGATTTTCTAACTAAATATTTCTCTCAATTTCCTAAACTTTTTCCTAGGCTCATGCTCTTAATTAATCGGCCTAGCAAGAATTAGGAAACTCATTTTTTTTCAGTAGGGGTAATCATATTTAAAAAGTGAATGCTCAATTGTTTGCTTTAGGATAAATCCTTCTATTTTGTCAGCTTTAGAGTTTCGATATTTTTAGAGCCTTTTGACCTTTGGATTTTTATGTGAGTAAGAACTAAAAAATGTTTAATGCTTAGAATGGTTATTAGGTTTTGAAGGAGTTAATTAGATAGAACTCTTTTTGGAAATTTGAAATTAATGCTTTAATTTTTGGAGCCTATTGAGTTTGGACTTCTGTTAAAATTGAAGGAAAGAAATATTTGTTTGGGTTTAGTTGCCCCTTGTTTTTTTTTCTTTTTATCTCTCATCTTGTGTTTAGGGTTATTTCTCATGTGCTACAAGGAAAGATCAAGTCTTTAGCTTTTGAATTGCATGCAGTAGTGGTAAGCCATTTTAAAGAGAATCATGAATTATATGTGATACATATGGATTAAGTTAGTCATGTTTGTTCTTTTTTTTTAACATCTCTCAACTCATTTTCAAGAGTACCATGCTATGCAATGAATTAGGTAAATAAAGATGCTCATAAAAAGTCAAAATATTTTTTTTATTAAACCTTAATTATTGCAACATAAAGGAAAGAAATAACTACAAATGAAAACAAAGATAGATTATCCTATCTTTATTGTATCCTTCCTATACTTAATTGGCACAATCCTATAGTTGGTCAAAAGTTATTCCATGAGGTGTACATCGAAAGTTAGAAAGAGAGAACCTCACTTTTTAGAGAATTAAGTGATGGAAGTGAGGTCTAGCATCGGATTCATTTTTTTGATTAGGTATTTTGCCCTTATCTATGAGATCTTCAATGGCATGGCAAAAAGTCATGCATTTATTAGTGAGATGTCTAGTTCTTTGATGACATGCATAGTACAGATCATAACAATATTTTGTTAGAAATGTTTATGGATAAGTTTTGGGTATCTATAGTTGAAAAAGGTTCTTTTCCCTCAATTCTTTGAATATTATGGACAAGGGCTTGTCAAACTTGGCAAATTTGCATGGCAAGCAATTGGGCTTAGTTCTTTTGTCATTATCTACCCCTTCAGTAGCCTTAGTGAACTCTTTTCAAATCATGGCTTGAACATTCTTTATTTCTAAGGCCATAACTTCCTTAATGATTAGTTTAATGCTCTATAAATCTCAGCCATCTAATGCCATTTCTAGGAAAAAGGAAAGGCTAGATTATTTCTTTAAAAGAGCTTGAGCAAAGAATGATCCTTATAGTTAGTGTGGTACATGGTTAATGTGCTATGAGGCATGTTTCAAACATTATGTTGCTATATATGATGTACCCTAATTATGATGTAGGGGTAATGAAGAATGCATAAGGGTATGAGTGAGGTTTAAATGAATGAATATGATTCCACTTTAGGTGAGGTGATACTAGGTGATTGAAGTCTATATAATGGATTATACATAGTAATGCTTTGGTGGTGTGCCAAATGTGAATGTTAGGGTATGTATTGTATATTGGTAATACATGTATAGATGCATGATTAAGCCTAAGTATTATGCATGAAAGAGTGAAGTTATAGGGGATAAGGTTATTTGTGTACATGTATATTTAGTTGATAGATTTATAAAGGCCTATAACTCTAGTGCATGCATGTGACTTCTACGATGCCTGTATTATGCATGATTCATAAAGATGCCTAATGTTGTGTATGATTTCAATTGATACATGATATGTGTGCTCCATGTTTTATGTATGAATGATGTTTTGGGAATAAATATGATGCATGCATATTTGTGGATGCATGGTATGGATAGTTAATGCATGAGTGAGATCACATAATGCCTAATTAAGAAGTCTATGAACTTTGCCAAGATAGTAACCTTTGATGCATGGTTATTGTGCCATGTGCTAGTGTGAAATGTGTACCATATTATTACATAGATGCATGGAAAAGCTTATGTAAGGATAAGTATGGTACAATGTATATTTACAAAGTGTGACTTCTCAAGAAACCAAGAGGTTTATGTCATAAATTAGGTATAGTATAATGTTATGCATAGGTATATAAACATAAAAAAGGATGCATGTTAGGTATATAAGGACAAACCTAAGCAGTAAGCCTTCTAACCTTATTACTCACACACACGTGATCTTAGCAATTCTTCCTATGTAGGGTTACCTAAACATCATCAGGGGATACATAGGTTCGATAATGGGCCTAATTATGCCTAATGGCCTTTCATATTTAAAGTGTATGCAAGAATAATGGCCTATAACATTTAAGTCTTATTTGAGGTGAAATCAAGTTGGGCCTATTCCATATAAAAGGCATAATGGGCTTGCCCCCACTTCAAATAAGATTAAATGTAATAGGCCCATATAATAATCATAATGTAATCACAAAACTTTTAAGGTCATACAACCTATAAAAAGTTGTTAGGGTTAACTATATTAGCTTATGGTATGGTTTGGAAAAGCTTTATGGTTCCCACAAGCAGGGATCCCTCCTAATGAGTCTCTCAAGTCAAGGATAATAATGACTGATTAGTTCACCATTTCATAAATCTAAAGTTATGAGGCTTGTGAGTGATGGATATGCCTGTAATTCCCCACTTTTGAATGAAAAATGGGTTTGTGGTTCATAACACTATCCAAGGTAAAAAAGGGACACAATTTATATAGAATGAAATGCATGGGACTGATAAAAGTTAGAATATTAGAATTTATATTATTTGGGCACTTTTAGATTAAATTCTGAGTCCCCAATAGAGTTGCCGCTATAAATTTATTGTATTTTTTTACTAAGGATGAGGCGGTTAGTGTTTGGAGTTGCCACCTAGCTCTACACTAGGACTATTGATCTTTTGCCTAGAAAAGGTTCAGAATCAGATCCTATTAATGCCCTAATAATATACCTTTCTTTATATTCTAACATTTTTCAATCACACATCATACAAGCAAGCATTTTATTAAAATCATTCGTGTAACATTTTCACTTAAAATAAATTGCCATTTTTAGAATATATAACAAGTATAATTGTGTATTGAACATCCAAAAATTAGGTAATTTATTAGTTGATGTTTGAGTTATCAACTACCCTTAATTTAATAGGAATTGGCGGTAATTGTCTAACTCCCATCTCTAGGAGATTTATCTTTATTAAAATACATATTTTTTTGAATTTTATTAAGGAAAACTTAAAACTATTTTGTTATAAAAACACAAATTAATTATGTAGAAAATTATTGATGCAAGGTTAGGCATTTTTGTGTGTAAAATGAGTTATTAAGCTACCTATTAGAAACTAAAATAATCAAGAGAAATAAAAAGTACAAAACCAAATGAATGAATAAATAGTAAACTGTGTGGTCCTATCTCTATAATGTCAAGTCCATACAGACTCAGTATGGTTCTTGGGTTATGTCCATACAGACTACAATGTGTCATAGCTACTATGTTCGTCCAGACCTCCAATTTAGTAAGAACAATCACTCTTATCTAACTCAAGGAAAATGATTAGCAACACAAATAATGGTCCATAAGGACTTAAGAACAATACCAAATAGAATGATAACAACTTGTGTGATACAAATATGAATGATCATGATGCATGCCTAAATGATGATTATGAATGAGAAGGATGATATACTAACCATGCAAAGGAAAACATAAAGATAAATACTAATATTCATAAGAATTGGAAACTAGATTATATGTTTATATGGACCACAAATCAAATGCAAATCTTTTATCCAAACAGGCTACACTCTTCATGAAAAAAGAGTGTGCATACCACAATTCAAAATAAATGTACATAGAATGCATAAATCCATGTGGGTTATAATCCTTATGAATAGGAGTCCTTGCAAACCTCATATTAATTCCAGAATATCAATAATATGTATATTAATGAACATAATAGTCATACAACATGATAATAGTATATAGGCATGTCAACATGGTAAGCAGAATAAGTTAAAACATAGTAAACAAAAGACTATTATTGAATAATTATCCACACAGACATCAAGTTATGAACATATTTAAATATTAAGTCCATCTAAACCATATCATGTATTAAGATAAGTTCCTGTGATTAAAATGCCAATTCTAGATTGATTACATCCATTTAATAGGTAATTATATATGATTAAAATAATTCAAAATAATAACCTACTCTTATAATTGATGTGGGCATTACATAGAATCAACTCACATAGGATTAACCATGGCAGATTATTGGTTTATAGAAACAATATGAATGAATAGAGATAAATACAAATAGAGGCCTCAGATCTTAACATGTAAATAAGTTTCAAGCAATAATGCAAAGCTTGGGTTTTAGAAAGAAATATTTTTACTATGGGCTGAAGACTAATAGATTGCTTCCTACTTTGGAGTTAATGCCTAGACTCTTGGAATAGTGGGTTTGGATTGTCCAATTTTCATCCTCTAATTCTCACCCAAGAGAGGGTATTTATAGCCTTGGTGGATAGCTCTCCCGTCTAGAAGAGGCAAAGTCCTGATATGATTAGAAGTTAGAGTCTAGATCGAAAGTTTACACATCTAGAAGCTTTTTGTTGATAGGTCTGTATGGACTAGAGGTATCTAAGTCCATGGAAACCTAAGCTTTGGGTTCCACACTGGTGGTTCATAGGCCTTATGCCAGGTTTTGGGCTAAGTATACTATAGTCTATGCAAACATTTTGCTTTTACCATCCTAAGTGGACCATAGGTCATGGGCTTAGTTTTAGGCTATCTATTGTAGTCTGTGCAAACATAGGCTTTGGCTTGCTCAGGCAAAACATGGACCATGGGCTTTACTATTCTAGGCTGGGTCTTTTGTTAATCACTGTAGATCTTATGGCATCAAGTTTAAGGTACATTTGCATTAGGTTAGTCTATATAGACTAAGGTTTTGGGTTCCTTACCTTATTGATTGAGCCTATCTATAGTAATCATCATAAGCCCAAAATCTAGGCATCTATAGTAAGCCTCTAATTTGCAACAAGTTAATATTGAGAAGTCTAAATAGTTTTATTGACTTTTGAGGCTAAATCAAGTTAAATTAACCAACAATGATTGGCTAAACCTTATTAACCAACAATGATTGGCTAAACCTTTGTATAATAGGCTTGAGCTAAATTATGACTTGGTTGACAAGAGAATTAGTTTTAATTTGATGGAAGTGTTGAATAATGTGTTAATTAACTTGAAATGAAGGTTAAATTGGAGACTAATTGGCCATAGTTGAATTTCCACCCAACTGATCTAATTTGACAATAATATTTTTTTCTAAGTAAAAGTTTTCTTAGCTCCTCCATTTTGTGCAGAAGAAGATGTAACTAATAGACATATCATCTTTCTTCTATTTAAGCCTATATGCCTACAACTTGAGTTCCAATGCTAGGCTAAATTACTTCTTTACTAACGTCTTTTAGGAGTTTCATTACATTTTCCTACATTATTAGTTGATTTTATTTCTTGTTCATTCTTAATATTTAAAGAGATAATCATATTTCTTTTTGAACCTGGCACCAATAACATAATCTACTAGTATGAGAAATTGCCTAAATAAGTGTCCTTGTGGGCCCATATAATCCAAAAAGGTTTGCTCAGATGTGGAATGTGACTTTTGATCTTGTTAGTTTATATGGGCTAGATAGGGATAATTTTGAACTTATGAGGTCTATATGTAGTCCATAAGAATTTTGGTGCTTTTTTTGCTGATGTAAACTTGTCGTCAATCTTTTAAAATATTGACTTTCCTTCTTCTTATTTTCATTTTCATTTTCATCTTTCAACTTTCCTTTCTCTCTTATTTTCTTTACATCTTTATTGAACCATGGCTAATAATCAAGACTTAAACATTATTCCATTAAGCTCTAATGATGCTCCCTCATCGTTAACCTCTTAACAAAATCCTTTTTCATGGCCACACTATTGGCAATAGAGGCAACAATTCTTAGTGACTCAAAGGAATCTTTTAGTGACAAGATGCTTATATTTAAACGTTTTATTAACTCATTGATAATCAATCAACCTAAAGATAATATCTCTATTCAATGGTATGAATTATGGTTATGACATCACTTACCGAGTCTAGTTGCAAGGCCGAAGTGAGAAATGACACACAACCGATATTTGAACTCTCTTTATTTAAAACATATGTAAATTTAAACCTTTTAAAGAAATCTAATTATATATGAACTTTTAAAATCTTGGTTTAATGAAAACCTTTTTTTGAATTAAAAACAGTTAGGAAATCATTGTGTTAAAAATCTAATAGCATAATAGATATATTGGGATACAATTCCTAAAATGAATGGTAACTTGCATAATAAAAACACTTTTTTAAACTCATTCACCATCATCACAACACAATTGGATCCTCCTCATACACCTTAACACTCTCAGCATATTATTCTTTGAAAATATATATTTAATAGCATAAGCATAAAGAAATCCAAAATGAGCAGTTTATATATATTACAAACATAAGTAAGTTTTGATTTAAAAGTTAAAAAATAATTTTAAAACATGTCTAGGCCTACTTCTCTTTATATAACCTATGCATGCCAACTTGTATACATCCCATAATTTATAAAAACAGAAAATAAAAAATGGAAAAATAGAAGCTTTATCTTAAAATTCTTTGATTTGCTTAAGGCTTTTGCTATAATTTGTTTCTTTAAACTACGCAACACAAAAACAATGATGTGTTAAGCATAAAGCTTTATGGTGTATTCAATATAGCATATTTACACACATACATATAAGTATACATTAATCTGGCTAGCATACATTAATCATATCATGCATACCTTAATCATTCTATGCAATTTTGTTACCTTGAATTATATAAGAATACTAGTAATCATGTAATGTATTATTCATGTTATGTGATCAATATTCATGCTACAAAAAAATATACAATTTAGAGATGGAATTTTGATGGAATTTGTTTTATAGCTAATTATAGTTGGAATTAACATCCAAAGTGACATATGTAGCAAAAAAAGGTCTAAATAAAATGAAGAAAAACTACCATTAAAATTGCTACAGATTAGAAAATCTATAGATAAATTGATAGGGAAAATTTCTCATACTGAGAAAACAACAAAATTTGCTACAGATACGAATGTCACTAAAATTTTTTAATTATAAAAAATGTTAGTGATGAAATATTCCATCACTAAATTATGAGTAAATATTTTTTTTTTAATTCCACCTTGCCAAATAACAACATTTTGTTTTACCCAATTTCTTCCTCTTCTCCTTGTTGGCTTTTTCATTATGTTTAAAACTAAAAAGACCCTAAATATGAAAAATTCATCCCCCCCCTCTTTCTCATTTTGATTTACACCCTTTTTCATCCTTTCTACTTTCATTTTCTTTAATTTTATTTTGATTTACACCTTATTTTATTCTTACTTAATGTAGAGAAGTTATAGCTTGTTAGGGTATGCAAGTGAGATGTGTATCAAGTATGAACATTGTATAAAGACTTTTCTCTCTCCTTCTCAACTTCCTTAAGCTCTGTGGTCATTAATTATTTCTATTTTTTCTTCACATTGGTAACTAGGGCAAGTATTTTGCATTTTAATTCAATTCTTATTTTTTATCATTTCAATTATTTTATCTATCGCATGAAACTTATTATTTTTCTAAATCTGAAGAGTAAGCCAAAATGGCATAGAAGCCATCATATTATTGTCCATCAAGGTGAAATAATGTGGAACACCAAGGGAATAATTTAGGTATTCTCCCTTTTCTCTCTTTAATTCTTCATTCGAATAGAATTTTGTCTTAATTTCTTTTTCATTTGTCTTATCTTATAGTGGTTATATTTTTTTAATTGGAAGTAGCAAGTTTCAAGTAGATATGTTTTGTAAGGGCTTCTGGATGAAAAGTTTAATAACGTTGGTAGACTTCAGTGCAATTGTAGAAAGATGTTATTTATATATTTTCTTTTTTCTACTTAAATGATGTGTCTATGCAAATTGCTTGCTTTTTAAGAAAGTTGTTGATCAGCTTGTTAAGGAAAAAGGAATATTGTGACAACCTTTACCTAATCTAGTTGCCAAACTCGAATAAGGAATGTGCACACAAATGTGTTACTGAACTTTCTTATCTCTTTCACCATTACTTGAAAATTCTATTAAATTTAAACCTTTTTAAATTTCATGTTAGGTTTAAAATTAAAATATTAAAAATTCAATTATTAAAATGATTAAAATCCATTTAACAAGTTACATTTATTTTGGGAATCCTCGTGATTCATATCTTGTAGCATAATAGCTATACCGGTGCACTATCCCATAACATGAATAGTAACCTACATATAAAAATGACACTTCTATATATCAATATTCTCATTTTTAACATCATACATTTTCAAGTTAATGGTCAAAAAAACATTTACATTTAGGCAATAAAATACAGTTTAAAACTTGCTTAAATAGTTACAAAATAATAATCCCAAATTAGGCCCAATCCCTTTTATGTTACTTACAAGAGCTATCTAATCATTTATATCACAATAATAATAATAATTACAAATCAACAAAGTACCCGAATAGTAGCTTGCTCTTGATCTGCAACAAATTTGAAGCTTTAACTCTAATTTGGTTCTCTAACCTACACATCACAAATAAAATGATATGCTACGTAAATTTGCTTAATGGTGTAATTAAGGAAATTTAAGGTGCTCATGCATCATCAAGCATATGTATATGAAATGGCAATTAAATGCATATAGCTATATACTCATGCACTCATGTCATACTTATTACAAAAAAAAAGTCATATAAACATGCATCAACTTCATAGCTATATGCATTCATCATATAATCCATTTTCAAGCCCAACTAAAAACAAATATCATATTAGTTATATCATTACCACATTCATGTAATTAATAACCCACACTTAAGGAAACACTTATCTCTACTGGATAATAGGGACATCAGGCAACCGAGGCCATTAAAATCATAAAGGTCCCTAAACTAGACCCAAAGGTCATTATTCAAACCCAAAGGTCATTACTAGACCCGATGGTTGTTATCCAGACCTAAAGGTTATTATCAAACCTGAAGGTTATTAAAAAGACACTAAAGTGTCTTAGTAGCTGCTATACCCCTAGTTGACTAGTCAACTTATCCAATCTATGTTCTTAACTAGGATGGGCTAATCACCATATTTTATTTTCTTGTTTGACCAATTTAAATGGCTTAATTTAATTAAACATTGTGCTTAGGCCAATATATGACCAACCGAGAAACTATGTTCATCATTCTCATATTTATTATGTGAAAGTTCAAAACATTGCATACAATAACTCATATGTGTCATTTAAATGGTATCAATATTACTCATATAATTATACAACCTTTTATGGTACATGAAAATCATAATAGGTATGATTTCATAAAAAATAAGTATATTATTCCTTTATCACAATTTTTGCCCATGATGTCTTAAATACATCACATATATGTAAATCCAACATATTAGGCATGTATTAATCAAGAACATACCTATCTCAAACTTATAGGCCATTTGGCTATAATATGTATACACACACTTATTAGCATTCTCATTTATATTAACTCTTTAACTCATATACACGCATGACAACATTTATATATACATACTACACACATCATAAGGCCTTATAAAACATGTATTTCTTGCTCCTTTATCATTCGACCAACTCTCCTCATCATGCCTTCATATGAATTCAACATATCCAATATATGTATATCATACACAAGTCATATACACTCACCTTATACTTAAGCCATGTGGCCATACCAATCTTAAGGCCATTAACACTCTATTCAACTCACTTACAACATCAAACACATAGCATTTATTCCACCAAAACTATTACAAGACATAAATGCATAATTATGACACATTAAATACATCCACATTAACAATATACACAAATCATACATAAGGCCAATTTTATCCTACATCACCCATACACATGTCATTCATTCCCTCCTCATTCTAACCATTTATTTCCACTTAGTAAAATAAACAAACAATATTAAGACACATAAATACATTAATTACACCAATTTTCTAAATTTCCTTATTCAATACATACACTCAAAAATGTGCACATGCATACACATATATGTATTAAATTAAAATTACACTTACTACAAGTTTAACAACTGATTACGATCATGCTCATGCCTTTGCTTTCCCTTTATCCTTCTGATTTTCACTTGGATCAACTACCAATTATAGATTTAGTTTATAAGAATCATATAAAATCATATACACTTTAGATATTAAATTTGACCACATAAATAGACTCTTGGGCACTTATAGAACATGAGAGAAATATTGGAACTCAAAAAAACTAACTCGAACAAAAAATGTTCACAATTTATTAAGACTCTAAATTAAGCAAATCTTTCAGTTTTTCTATGATTTCTCACTTCTACTAACTTCTAAGAGTCATGGAAGCTTAGTGATTTCATTTAGGTGTGAAGGATTTGTGAGATTTAAGGAATGGAAGAAGAAAAATCACACTCCTATGGTTGATGGAGTGTGTCTGCAAAAAGGAAGAGAGGAGGAGGAGAGACTATTCCCAATTTGACAAAAAATATTCTATTTTGACCTAAATACAGTGTTGCCAAATTTCCCTTTTAATCCACCTATTTTTCCCTTCTTAAATACACTCTAATCACCCTTAATTTATGTTAAATAAATTCCCTTAAAATTCTATTATTAATTCCCCACAACCTACTAAAAAGTGGAGTTCAAAAGACAAGAAAAATAGAATAAAATGCCATTATATATTTTTCCCATTTTTAGTAAAAATACTTCTAGAACTCTAAAAATTCCAATTCTATTTCCAATGGACTATTTAGAATTTCTAAATATCAAGTTGTACTAATCTTAAAATTTTCTAGGCAACTTTTAAATATTTTTACAGTTCAGCTAAAACTATATCACTATTCATGTGACACTACTTTAAAAATTAACTATCATTTTTAACCACCTAAATAACTTTATTTTGACTTTATATTTCACCCAAAATTATGCTATGATTAATAGTTCCATTCAATAGGATTAGTGCTCCCGGCCTTAGGAAAATACTACTCACTTCTTAGGAAGTATTATTCATAACACCGAGACTTTTCAAGCATTATAAATCTTCACCGAATACTCATTTGATTTGTATTAAACTCCTGATATTGTTCATTTTTTAGCGAGCAACTACAGTGTTCTACTGACCTTGATATTTGTATTTAGTTTGTAGAAGGGTTTTTTGCCATTAGGTAATTTGAAATTTAAGAATGTTGTCTAGCTTTTGAATCAATTTCTTTGTAAGAAAATTGCTTATATAAAGGTGAAAAAAAATTTCTTAAACAAAAATTTAGAATATGCTTTGTATTACACTTTTCTAGGAGTAACCTATTTTGAAAATCATGTGCAATTATATTATAACATGCTATCATAACTTCAAGTAGCATTCTTTGAAGTTATCTAAGTAGAGAAACTTTATATGTCATGATTTATTAACCATTAGGAATTCATAGAATAGTTGTTAAAGTGAGAAATTAAATAAGCGAATCAAGGGAAGAATTATTATACATGTGAATTTTAGAGGAGATTTTTCCATATGACTAATTGTATTTTTAAGGCAAGACCTAAACTTGGATGAGTGTGATTGTAATTTTTTTCTTGTAATTTTCTTTTGCTTTTTTTCTTCTATTGCATCAAAATTTTCATATAAATAGTTTGTTATTTGTGGTTAGATTGCTGCAATTCTTTGTTATTTAAGGTTAGATAGAATGGTTGATTGATTAATTAATTAATTAATTATAAAGGTTATTTTTTTATAGTATATTCTCCCTTTCTCTTCCTTTTGGTTTGAAATTGATTAGGGTTTATTTCTTGTTTGCTTTTTGTGTTTCTTGTTAAATTATGGGATTTTAAAAATGTCCTAAAGAAACAATCATATCCGTTTGTTCTTGGGAATTTTTATTGTGTTATTATTAATAAAATATGCTCTGCTTTCTCTACCTCTCATCATTTTCTAGGTTTCTTCTTTCTTTTTAATTTTTAATTCTAGAGTTTCAATAAATCTAGATTGTTTTTGGTTATCAATGAAAATTATTCTAAATCCTAAGATTTATTATTTTATTTTTTTAGTTATTGTGATTTTATATTATTTGTTATTATGAAGGTTAAGATGAGATTTGAACTAACAATTTGTAGTTTTAAAAATAATTTTAGAAACATTTGATAATTCTTTCTTCCGAGATCATGGATTTTTTTAATTTATTTAAAAATTACTATGTAAGCTTGGACACTTCACCATAAATTAATTATATAGCTATACTACTTATAGTTGCAAATCTCTAAGCCTAAGATTTTCTTTGAAATAAAAATAACAATTGGGAAACAAATTCTTCATGTTTTGTGATAAGTTTTAGATACAATTATTGCGAGACTCAAACAACAGCTTACATTTAATGCAATAATTGATAAAGCTAGCTATAAGCAAAAGGTTTGACTTTGTCTCTTAAAATAAATAATATCAATTTTTGTACTCTTAAAAAAAGTAGTAATAATTATTGGAATCTTTCATTTTGTCTAACTCTAATATGTTATCATTGTCTATTTGTATTTCATTTTCAACATATGTTTACATATGGAATTGTTTTTTCAAGTGATTTAGTACTTATATTCTTTATTTTAATTTCATAAAGGAGGAAAAATCTTTGCTCAAAAGTTTTTAAGTTTGCAATAGACAAGTTTGATTCATATTGATTTGTAGGAATTGTGAACTACTAATTAACAAATTATAAATTGTTAGTCTTTATCTTATTTGTAAACTACTCCTATATTGTTTGCATTGAATTTAGATTTCATTTTTTTTTGGGAGATTTGGTTTTACCATATATATAATTAAGGAACTATTGACACGAAATTATCTTAATTATATTGTACATATTAATTAATTATTTAAGCTTCTAATCAACAAATTAAGAAATGATAAGATAGTCTAGCATCGAGTTGTAGTCTTGTGTAAAGACACCTAATAGGTTTTGGATTCAAATCCTACTATCTCTCTCCTTCATGATATATATGTATTGATAAAAGAAAAAAAATACAAAATAGGTCTCCCATTCAATGCCTCCTAAGTAAAACTACTTTGAATAAGTTTCATTTGTCAACTTAATATATTATAGATAATGTTCAAATATAGGGATGGAAAAGAAAAAAAAGTCATTTCTTAACTTAATATATCATAGATTAAGTTCATTTGGAAGCATTATTTCATATTAATTCATCTATAGTTGCAATGTATTAGATTGTAGAAAGATTTTTAGAAAGGAATTTGGTTCAATTGTTTTATTATTTTAAATGAACTTAATTTATGACATTTTATTTGGTTGAAATCTAGTTTGTGTATTTTATTAATGTAAGTTTAATAATTTTATGTAATATTTTAAAGTAATTGGATGTGTTTATTGATTTGAATTTTGAATACTTTTTATAGAGTAATATACTATTTTTTAATTTTTTTAAAAAATATAGCTATGGATAGCTATGGACATTTTTGTAGCTATAGTTTCTTTAAAAAGTCATGTATAACAATAGCTAAAAAAAGTTTCTTAGCTAACTTTCAAATGAATTAATTTTTTATTAAAAATTGAAAAATTAGATACTCCATCACTAAGGCCAAAATACTACGAATTAATCTTTAAATTAGCTACATATTTTTAATTTCTTAGCTACAAAAAAATTCTTTGCTAATTCTTAACTACATAAGAAAAATTGGTAGCTACTTGCTTATTATGAGAGTTTTAGCTATGGAATTTTTTTCATCGCTAAAATGGCCAAATTTGTATCTACGTTAAATTAGCTATGGAATTTACCATATTATCTATGGATTTTGTTCATTGCTAAATTGTATTTTCTTCATAGTGTTAACTATCCTCATTGTATCATTTATTCCTACATGCTACAACTTTGACACACATTATGATCTCATTTTGAATTATATTATTTTAATCATAATTGCATTATATTATAATAATCCACTTTGCTTATATATAAGGAACATTTACCTAAAATTGGATATTGAGAATTGATGACCACAAAGGTCTTTGATGGTGACTCAATGGTCTCTAATAGTAACCTAAAGGTCTTAACTCAAATCATAGCTCAAAGACAAATGCAATGGCTTATAAGCCTTAATATTAGGACCTAAAAGTCATAATAAATACTTAAGTACCCTAATAGCTGCTAATCTCCCTAATTGACTAGCAAACCTATCCAAGCTAAGTTGTCTACATATATAAGCCATCACCATTTTATATTTGGTTTCACCTTTTTAAGGTAGCTTAAGTAGATTTTGTTAGTTAGTTGGTTAACACATAACCTTAGGGGGAAATTAGGTTCTTTACTTACTTATTCCCATTTAGGTTATCATACATGTCTTATCAAGATATTGATCTTTACATCTATTATATTTCATATTCCATGCTTTGTAGTCATCATCATAAGTCATTTAAACATATCTTTGTGTGACACTCTCCACTCGATCCAATCACCGAACCTGAAAAGATAGTGTGCACATAAGCATGCTATCTGATCTATAACCTCCTAACATATTAAAACATGTTATTATTTCTTCTTATCAAAACATTTTCTTTTTAAAAATGTGGGTTAACAAAAAAGTTTTTGAAAACTTTATTTCAAAATAAATTTGGGAATCCTCGTGTTGAAATTCCATTAGCATAATAGCTGTATTGGGACACTATCCCAAAAATGAATAGTAACTTGCAATAAAAATAAGCACTTCTATATCATTTCAAACATAATCCACCACTTTTGTGATCCTCTAACCACTCTAAATCAGTTAACAACACAACTCAATCTCAGCCTTAAGAAAAGATATCATGCATGCTCAAAACAATATAAAGAACTTAAATGAGGTTACAAAACCATTAATAGCCTTACATTTCTATTACAACACAATTTAGGCCCATAACTTGACATATAAAATATATGAATGCTTACTTGTTGTACATTTCATAATCTACTACATAAAACAAAACTATACCAAAGATAAGCTTTACTGCTCAATCTTGATGTCCCAAGGCTTCGGCTCAATTATTCTCCTTACTTATGCATCATAAAGAAAAATGATGCACTAAGCAATAGATTAGTGGTGTAATCAAAATAAATTTTGCAATAATGCCATACCTTATTATATCTCATCATACGAACATGAATAAGTGTAGTTTATAATATGTATAATTTGTTTCATAACATGCATGTTTGTTATAACATAATGAACTTAACATTTACAATATGCTAAACATGAAATTTACATTTTACAAAGACATTGCACTTGATATAATCTGTATTTCAAATTCCATTATATTCATTTGATCTATAAATATTATGAGAACACATATCTTATGGTTAATAGAGGTGGATGGCTAATACAACCTCCATGAAGCCAAAAGCCCATCTATCGACATGGATCTAAAGATTAAACATAGCATGAGACCTAAAGGTCAAAAAACTAACATGAGTTCAAGACCAAGCAAAACATGAGTCTAAGGATAAAATCATAGCATGATAGCCATTACAACCATTTATAAACCCAAAGTTCATCTACTAGTGTGGATTTAAAGAAAAAAAAATATAGCCCTATTAATCAAACATTTATTAGACTTATAGATCAAGTAAATATCAATAAAGGCACCAAAGTATCCTAACAATTGCTAATAAATCCTTAGTTGACTGGTCAACCTATCCGAACTAGGTTGTTAGTCATATGGGTGATTAACAAATTTATTTTAGTTACAACATCTTAATTAAGCTTAAAATTTCTTATAATTACTTTGTTTTAGTCAACAAATGACTACACTAAACAATTATGTTATTTCATATATTTTCAAGTTCAAGCATATTATTTCATGTAAAAGCACATAATAAGTCATATTTCATCACCATATGCGTATAAACACATTAACAACATCTCAATGCCATTTTCATGTTTGTAACATACATATGATCATGTAGCATCCATTACATGCTTAGCATGATGAATATTCTTACATAAGCATAACATGAGGCCATTCGGCCACCAAGTTCTAAGCACACACATAATCCAGCTTCTTTACATTATTTACATATGTCACTTTAGTATCCATACATAAGCATGTATACAACTTTATCTCTATGCCATAAGCACACCACACATATATTAACATGCATAATGTCTATTCAGCCAACCCATTAAAAGGCATCATCTAATGCATTTTTCATCATTTCCTTACTATATGTAAATGCACTTACACACACATACACATTCACATGGCCATTTGGCCATAGAAAGAGGTGTACATTCCACACCAATTCTTCCATCACACAACCTCAACTTCATGCTCATAAGTTATCATTCATCAATTCACTTCAAGTTATAACACATAACATATATCAAGTGGCTTAAACACGTAGACATATAGGTATGGCCATTCAACCATAAGACTAACATCATATTAACATATATAAAATCCATATTAAAGACTTTAAATCACATTAAAATGCATCTTAGAATACAATTTAATTATCATTTAACATCATAAATACCATTTTTACATCAATATACACATATACACAAATTCACATTTTAAGGCATTAATGGATTTTGCACAAATTGGATCAATTACACTTACTTCTTGAAGTCAAAATACACCAAAAGCTTATTTACACCTTTCCCTTTCCATTATGAATTTGTTTAGATAAATTTTGTATAAAATCATAAAAGCATTCAAAAATCAATCTAACATGATAAATGTGCTTTTAGGCCCAAAGAGAATACTATAAAAATACTAGAGTTTAAAAAATCCTACCTAAACTGAAAATTATTACTATTCATCAAGGTGTGAAATCGAGTTTTTCATCCGATATTTCCTCAAATTTTCGCTTTACCTAACATCTAAAGGCTATAGAGGTATTGTCATTCAATTAAAGTGGCTTGAAATTAGCTAATTTAGAGGAATCAAAAAGAAGAAATTAGATGTTTCTTTCTTGAAAAAGTCGACTGCCTAAAATGGAAATAAGAAGGGAAAGCACTATTCCAATATTGACTAAAATGTGGATGTTTGACTTATATATATATGGTGTTTTTGGGAAACATTTATTTCTTTCTCTCTCTTCTTCCATTTTAAAAAAAATTGAACCTCACTTTCTTTCCTCTAATTTAAGTCCCAAAAATTCAATTAATTTACATTTTATAAGCCTCTAAAAATTGGAGCTCAAAAATTGAAAATAACTAAATAAAAGCGTATAATTTCATATAACCTGATTTTAGTAAAAATAATTCCCGATCTCAAAAAATTCCTATTTCAGTGCCAACAGGTTAATTAGAATTTTTAAATATCAAGTTGTATAAATCCCAAAATTTTCTATGTAGCTTTTGAATATTTTACTGTTCAACTAAAACTAGGTCACTATTTACATAACACTGCCTTAAAATTGAACTATCATTTTTAGCCACCTAAACAACTTTGTTTTGACTTCAAATTTGACCCATAATTATGTTATACTTAATACTTATATTTAGTAAGATTAGTGCCCCTAGCCTCAGGAAAATACTATTCACATATTAGGAATTACTATTCATAACACTAGGATTTTTTTGGACATTACATTTCTTCCCCTCTTAAGAGAAATGCTATCCTCGACATTACCTAGCTTAAATAACTATGGATACTGTTCTCCTATTTGATAGTGGTACAATCTTATTCTACAACTTGTTAACCTCTCTAGCTAAAATCCTGATTGGTTTTTTTTCATAAGATAAATCTGGTCTAATCTTAATCTTTTCCACTAATAAAACATCTGTAGGATCTAATCTATATCTTTTAAGCATAGATACATGAAAGGTATCATGGATCTATTGGAGTTAATGAGGCAAAGCTATTCTATAGGCTATTGGTCCCACACATTCTGTTACTTCGTCTAGCCCAATAAACAAAAGACTCAACTTCCCTTTCTTTCTATATTAGAAAACCTTCTTTTAAGGTGAAACCTTAAGAAACACTTTATCTCTCACCTCATACTGAATATCTTTTTGCTTGAGATCCATATATGACTTCTATCTATCAGAAACTACTTTCAACCTATCCTAATGATTTTTTACCTTCTCCTCTATATCTCTGATCAAATTTGGTCCCGTGAGCTTTGTCTTATTTAGGTCATTCTAGTATAAAGGACTTTTACACTTCCTTCTGTACAACACCTCATAGGGAGCCATTCCAAACTTGCTTGATTGTTGTTATTACAAGCAAACTCTACCAATAATATGTGACACACCCTAATGGATTCCTAAAGAAACCCAATAAGCGGTGCACTTCCCACTAGGTCACCTATCATAAAATTTCCCCTGATGTCATTTGTTTAACTTCTACCAATTTCACACTAGATCATTCTATTTGACTCTAAAATCACTCCAGTTAGTTTTTATGATCCATTTAAGTTAAAACCAATCTAGTTTAGTTATTATAGTGAACACATGATAACACCCAGGTACCACCTAAAAATTCAGCATTGTAACAGCTACTCGGGTCCTATCCCTAGATTTAAACAACCATGTTTAACACTTCTAAAAATGATTCACAACACCTAGACCTATTTGGTCCCTTATTCTCAGCCAATCATCATCATCTAATGCATATTAAACTCAAGCCTCAGGCCACAGATAAAACATGTATCCATAGAGCCTCAGGCTCATATAACTTCAAACATCATAACTAAACATGCATACATTAGAAGATATATAGAACTACTTAAATTACATTAGCAGTTAATGTTACTTATGTACAACTCATATGGAAAACTTATAAACATGATTTCCAATCACTTCATCTAAGTACATGGATATCAAAGTTTCACAGTAATTACATCAAAATCTTTCACTTATATCCTCTAAACCACTATCATCATGCTTTATGAGGTAGATCCTATTGTTGTGTACCTGCGCACCAAATAGGTACGCTGAGCATACGAGATACTTAGTGGTGAACTTGAAGCATTTTAATCATGGCATTTATATAATATTAACTTACCTGGGCAATTTAAGAATGATTTTACTTCATTATGTAACTTAATTATTCTCTATGGTGCTAATTTACTAAAATACCCTTAAGGAATTTAAAAGATTTGAAATAGTATTTCGGACTCAGATAAATCATTTAAAGCAAGTATTATTACTTTTAACATGTATACTTTACAAAAATCACTTCAATTGTATAAATGATGAAAAATGACTAAAATACCCTTTTACTGTATTTTATTACTTTCTCTGAAAAAGTCATTCACCTATGCTTAACTTTATCTCCCTAAGGTATTTATGTGTCCTCAAATAGTCTTCTTAACTCCTATATATATTATTTAAACATAGTTATTTCATTTATAGCATGCATATTTGAAATTAATTAACTGATCTAACACATCTATGCAAAATGTCCAAAATACCCTTTAGCCTGCATTTTATCAGAACTTAGAAAAATACTGTTCCATTATGCTTAATTCTTATGTTTATAATCAGTCTGATTATTTACCTAATTTAATTCACTAGCCTAACTAGGAAGACGACACTTTAAGACTCTAGATCTAGAGGGATAATAAATTGGTGTAGTGGTCCCTATTATAGACCAACACCATGGCACCGACATGTGTGCCATAATGGAGACTAACCATAGCCTCTCTAGACACAAGTAACTATGTGACAAAATAGGGATTAACCTGTAGGCCTTCCCAGCCACAAATAACTATAATTGTGTGACATAATGGAGATCGGCCCATAGGCCTCCCCAGTCACAAATCATCATCAATAACTGGGTGACATAATAGAGATCAGCCTATAGACCTCCCTAGCCACTAATGAACAAGCAACTGCAAAACCCTAAGTTGACCGATCAACTGATTCCGTAGGAGTCTAACTAATGGGCCAAGTAGGTCAATTTAAATTCATTTATTAACCAAAAATATTCTTATAATATTTAAGCTTTAAAAATAGACTATTAAAAATGTTAACTCGTACTTTAATTTTTTTCTCAGAATGATGTGGCCATATTTTAGCTCTACCGAATAAAATTCCAAAACAATTTTTAAGTCTATTATTGCCAAAATTCAAGATATCTTATGTCATAATTTGTCATGGCATTTTTACTTACGAAGGGTAATACTTTTTGTCTAGTGACAATTTTGGTTCAGGTACTAGTCAACTAGATAGTTATAGGTCATTTCGACCACTTTTGAAGTCAGTTTCAGGGACTATTTTAAGTCCCAATTTAACTTAATTTTTACTATTCTTTTCAAATGCTTTTTCGAGAACAAGGGTAACTACAACTAGACTAAGTCCATGGCAAAAATCTAGGCACAAATGCCATCTTCAATGAGACCAAATCTATGGCCAAAATATAGTTCAAGTCTAGCCTTTTAATTGCACAAATAAGGTTCAACTTATTAGCTCATTTGAAGTCACTTTTTGGGTCATTATTTAAAGCTTTAGCTATAAGTTTTAATTCAAATATTTCTTAGCCATTTCAAGGAACATTTTCAAGTGTACATTATGATATCATTATTTCATATACTTAATTAATCCTTTCATCATTTCATGCCAATTTTCAAACCTTAGTAGCATACTTAATCAACACTTTAACAACTTAAATTTTCATGCTAACATACCATGAATTACTTCGGGGTACTTATGAGAAATTGGCTAAATTTTCATTCCTTTTCTCATGATCACATTATTCAATCATATCAACATGCCATGAACTCAAATATACTCATTAACATTTAATTCAAGCCAATATTGCTAAGGTACAAAGCAAAATCCATAGACCCCGCTCATGATAGCTTATGGGTACAAAGAGAAATGTACAATCTATGGTGATTTCCACACCCAAATTTATATAGCTCACCTCCTAGCATGCCAAACACATTCTAAATTTGTCTTAGGTAGCAATTTAATCATTCAAACAACCATAGGCAGTAAATTCTAGCAAGCATTATAATGCCAATTAAGCAACTACTTAAAACCACATGCCATTTTCCACTAAAAACTCAAGATAACCAAGATCAAAAAAGGGAAATCGACCTTAAATTTACCATTCTAGCCATCTTAATTCAAAGTTCACTAGCCTAGGTACCCAAACACATAAAGAAAAGGCTTGAAGTCCACTTACATTTCACATTAAAGGTGCCATCTTCACTATGCCTATGCTAGTAGCCCTATTTCCAACCATCACAATGACTTTTTCCATCCTTCGAGGCCCTCCAAATGCCATCCTTATGCCATAACAACCCTACACACATCACCATCTAGATGTTAGCTATGGTTTAGCATCAAAAATTAACCAAAAACCCTAAGAAATAAGGGAGGAATAGCTATGAACTCACCTTGGGTCATGGTTCTAGACTGTTCTAAACTAGTCACTTTCTTTGATTTTTATGTCTTGAACTATAACTCCTTTTAGCCCAATTCTTATTCCTTATGGTGCCTAACTCATAGAAGAATTTTTAGAGACTAGAATCATCCAATTTTGTGGTTGGAGGAGAAAGTTATGGCTTGAGAATGGGAAGACTCGTATCGACAATTCTAGGTAGAAGAGAAGAATGGGTTTTGTTCCTGACAAGTGGAAATCCACTTGTCACATGCTCTTTGCCAATTGGCATGTGGTAGGCCCTATCTTGACATGTCAAAGTTAGCCTAAAACTTCCCAAACCATCTTAATTTTTTAGTAAAATTTGAAAATTCATAGAAATTCACTTGAACCTCAAAAAATTGCACTATTTGTTTTAAAATTCCTATTTTAATCCCTTCTACTTGCTCATAAATTTTTGTGGCCAAATTCCACCAATAAGGCAGCTTTTAGACTGCCTTAATTTAGGTGCCAACCTCAAAAATTATGATAATTTACAAATGACCTTCGATTTCAAAAATTATTTCATCATTAGACTCAGCGTAATTTTTAAGCTTTAGGGTTCAATATTTTTAGGTTCGTCTAAGCACATCCCAGGTCAGTCTCAACCCGAAAAATTTTTGTAACATCGATAGGTAGCTTACAGCCCGAAATGAATTATTGGTTCTGCTAATGTTTTAAAATTTTCTCATTTTAGCAAATTAAGGCCCTTCAAAGTTTTATGACCTACACCACCACCTCGATTAATGTACAAGTGACTCGGCACCCCAGGTGCACTCCTCGGACCCTATGACACTGTTCATAGAGCCTCAGAACATGAGCATTACATTTCTTCCCCTTTTAAGAAAATTTGGTCGTTAAAATTACTTGAAGCAAATAAAGTAGGGTACTGAGCTCCTATCTGCTCGTCTGGCTCTCAGGTAACTTTCATTGTATTTTTATTCCTCCATAGCACTATAATAGTGGTATGGGCTCATCTTTGTAACTATCTCATTTTATGAGCTATGCTCTATACTATTTCTTAGTCATAACTTATATCCAACTATATCTCAATAGCTTTCATCAGAGTCATATATAACTAATCCAATCTGTACCCCTTAAGCATAAAACATAAAAACATTCTACATTGATATGGCTCCATTGGTAATACAAGCCTGTATATTAGAGGTCCTGACCCTATCAATACTCTTGTAAGGTTCGATAACCTAGGACTTAATTACCTTTTTCCCGGACCTCTGCACCTGTTTCCTTGGAAAAACTCCAAAACACTTTTTCTCTAACTAAATATTCAATAGTTTCTTACTTCAAGTCAATACATGATTCCTATCTAACCATACTGCTTTCAGCCTTTTTCCTAGGTAATTACACTCTTTCTCAGTCTCTTTGATCAAATCTATGCTAGAGATTTTATCCCCAATCAAACTCTAACATGAAAGGTCCTGCATTATCTATCGTATGATGCTTTTTATGGGTCCATTCCTAACCTAAACTAGTTACTATTATCATAATGTAAACACTGGGTCTCTAGGGCTCTTAGGTTTAGTTTGTCTAATGATGATGAAAAGGATAAAAATCCCAAAAATGGACTTTTTATGTCTAAACCAAATTTCTCAAAACATTTTCTAAAAAAAATAAAAAGGGCTATTTTCTAAAAGAAAAGGGCTATTTTGAAGAAAACAGGCTGTTCCCCACAAGTGGAATGGCCGTTTTGGGCCCATAATGGCTAAAACATCCGTTTTAATTGTTTTGCCCCAAAACGGGCCATTCTCGTTCGTGGGACGCCCGTTTAAGGCCCAAAACAGCTGTTTTGGCTTCAAAAATGGCCATTTGGCCCAAAACAAGCATTCTCACGCGCGGAATGGCCATTTGGGCCCAGAGCAGCCAAAATATCCATTTTGCTCCTAAAAATGGCTGTTTTGGCCATTTTCACCTAAAATGGGCATTTGGCTCTCAGACAGGGTTGTTATTGAGCTGAACACCATCATTTTCAACTCAAAACCCCCATTTTTTTGCCTCAAGAGGTATGTATACAAACCACATAGGTCATTTTAAGCTGAGGTTAGTCATTTTAATGAGAGAAAATTTTTTGAAGAGAGAAAATACATAAAAAAAAGGTAAAAATACTCTTCTAACTCCTTTTTTTTTGGATTTTTTTGAAGATTCAAGCACCGTTTTCAATTCGAATCGAGATCTTTCTAAATGCAAATATACCAGTGTGTTGATCGACACATTTTTCTTTTATCTTCCATTTTTTCTTTTTCCATTTTATCCATCCACCAATTAGTTGTGATAAATTATTTGTGCCATATTTTTTGTATATATGAGATTGCTTATTTTCATTTAATTTATGTATATTCTTTTATTTTTACTTTGCATCTAAAAATATTATTTCAATTGTTTGAGCTAATTTTATTTTTCTTTTTGCATTATCCATCTACTAGTTAGATGTGGTAATTTATTTGGGCAATATTTTATGTTTTTGTGATTGTCTATTTTTATTTATTTTATGTCTGTCTTTTTATTTTTGCTTCACATAAAAAAATACTATTTTTGTCATTTGGGCTAATTTTATCTTTCTTTTCGTATTGTCTATCTATTGATTAGATTTGATAATTTATTTGTGTAATATTTTATATTTTTATGGTTGTTTATTTTTATTTAATTTCTGTCCATTTTTATATTTTGCTTCACATACTAATATATTATTTCTATTGTTATGATGCGAGTTTTTTGATTATTTGGGGGTTGATTGCTTTTGATTATTACCTTATTGTTTGTTAGATTGTATCTTAGGCATACCAAAATGTAATTTTATTTTTTATTCAGTTAGATTGTATTTTAGGTAATTGCCTTGTTTCTTATTTTTATTGTTGTATTATTTCCCTGTATATTCCATAAATGCTATAATAATTAGGAAAATGATTTTTCATGCAATCGAAAAAATAATGAAAATATTTTTATTTAATTAATTGATATTTTATTAATAAAATGGGTTAGATTTTTCTTAATAAAAGTCATAATAAAATAATTTTCTAAAAATTAACATGTGAGAACCAAAGTTCTCAAATTAAATCTATTACCCGATTTATGCATAATGCTTCCAATTCAAATCCTAAAATATTCCACGAAGACCAAATTTGGTAGAAAAAAGATTTTACACGTTAAAAAGAAATAATAATCAAGATCATATTTTTACCTAATAAATTAGCGTTTTGCTAATAAAAAAAATTTTCGATTCTTTCTTAATAAAAGTTACAACAATAACATCTATTTTCTAGAATTGACATTTGAGAACCAAAGTTCTCAAGCCATTCTTTCAAATTAAAATCACCATAATAAAATTCATTTTTCCAAATTGACTTTCAGAACCAAAGTTCTCAGACCATTCTTCCAAATAAAAATCACCACAATAAAATTCATCTTTTCAAATTAGCATGCAAGAACCAAAGTTCTTAAACCCATCATCGAATTTTAAATAAAAGATCACTACAATAAAATCTATTTTCTAAAATTGACATGAGAGAACCAAAGTTCTCGAAATAATCAATTCCACGATTTTATGTATGCTATTTCGATTCCAAGCAACTATTTATTTTTCTGTAAATATATTTTGTAACATCTTCTACGTGAATGTGTGATTTACTTTAATTATAAAATATTGCTTGAGAAAAGGAATAGTATCATAAATTTAAAACAATTTTTTGTATTAATTTGAGATATAAATAAGAGTAGGGTTTTGAACCTCTCTAGTTTTAGCCCTACAAGGTATTTCTCGACTTTGTCAGGTGGTGACTCCTACCTGGTGGTGCCCACCTAACCCCGCCCAGGCTAATAAAAAAAAAAAGCGGCCCTAGATTCCTTTGGCTTCCTTCTCGTCTTTTGAGACTCGAGGATTGAGGCTTAAGTTGAATCTTAAGCTGCTTCAATTTGATCAGTCCAAGGAAAATAAAAGGGATGTAAACAGTGGCAACTCTACTAGGGACACCATAAAACCATACTCCAAAAGTACCTCAAATTAATATAGAACTTCATATTTTGAATTTATGGTATTATTCCATTTTGAAATTGCATTAAATGTTAGAGCCTTGGAATAAGTTAGGCATCTTTTTTATACCCTAATGTCATTTCAAAGCATGAACCCAATTTCACTCAAATTAGAAGATTGTTAGAGGTAGCATCAAATCCAAGCCTCTGCCTTTAAGATATATGAAATGGTGAATTGATCGATCATATGCTCATGATGAGATAGACTCGTCATGGAGGGACTGTGCTTGGATGACCATAACTAGCCTAACAAACCATCAGCCTATGTAATGACCAATAACAACTTCCCCTAAACACATTGGTTAATAATGCATTATGCATTATGTGGGCCAATATATGTGAAATGTGATTTAATCATCTCAAAATGCTATTGAACCCATTGGGCCTTTTCTAATTGGAATGGGCTAGACCCTATATTTTGACTCGATTGAACATATCCAACATGTATGGGCAACATATTTTGTGTGCGCTCTTGTATGTGAGAGAAATAATGTTTAGCTACTTGTCATTCATTATTCAAACCTATTAGGGCCCCTGATGTCCTATAGGTAAGCCCTCTTAAGAAAGAGCATGAGACCTTATGTGTGGGAAGAAATAAGGTTGAAGGGTCTTGCTTGTGACTGTTGTTATACACATTGACATGCTTAAGAATTTCATGCATTCACACGCATTCTCATTCCATCATGTCTAACCCTTTGTCTTGCAAACATCATAAATACTCGAGCTACTTGGGTACAAGGGATAGATGGCAAGATAGCCAGATAAAGATTCACATATACCACTTACAACTTGACAAGTATAGCAGGGCATGATGAAAGTAGTTCTTATGCTCTGAATTTTGAGAATAGGATGGATTAAAAATTTAAAAAGTTTGAGAAGAGAATGGATATGGTTTTAAGAGCAATCACTGAGATAGTTCACACTATTAGGTCACCACCACGTGCTAAAAATAAAGCAGCTACACCTACTAGAAAGATGACTGCTACTTCAAAGGGAATCGATATAGGGAAGCAAGCCACAAGCATTAAGGGTAAAGACAAGAAGGCTAAGTACTTTGATCCAGAGTATGATTTTTGTGAGGACTTGATTACACCTCAAAAGTTTGAGGATGGTATAATGAAGAAGTTAGAAGAAAGAATTAAAGTGATGGCCAAGCTTATTTCCATGTGTAAAGGGATAGATCTTAAAAAACTATCTTTAGAATCTAAAGAGATTTTACCTTTTATGTTTAAAATGCCAAAATTACCCAAGTTTAATAGGACTTTAGATCCTACAGTTCACATTAAGTAATACGCAATGGTTATGAGAGGCACTGAGCTTAACATTAAATAGAAGGTAGCCTATTTTTGTTTGACATTTCAACAAAGGGCGATCGATTGGTATCATGGGTTAGAAAAGAAAGTGAAGGAAGACTAGAGTTAGATCATAAAAACTTTTATCAATCAATATAACTGCAGCACTCACATAGAGGTCACCATGAAAGACCTTGAGTTTCTTAGGTAGATACTAATCGAAACCTTTGTTGAGTACCTATCAAGATGGAGGTCTCGAGTGCTAGAAATAAGGAAAAAGCTAGAAACACCAAATCGAATTCGCTTATTCATTAAGAATGCTAATTTGTACTTGAAAAATGGCTTAAAGGCTAAGGGGTTAAAGGACTGGGAATCATTGAAAGATATAGCCATAGACATAGAAGAGGAATATAATGAATAAAAGAACAATTCAAGAGGGTTTGGTAATCAAAGGAATAAAGGAGCTAGGAATGCAAGTAGAGCTAGTCTTGGGCAAGGAGCTAATTTTGGGCAAACTACTGAGGAATCCACTGTGGCAAGGCATTACTCCAATTTAGGCAAGTTGTTATCTTTGTGTTTAAAGTGGTTTCAAAAAGAAAGGAAGCTCCAACCTTTGCCTTTTAAACCTGGCAAAAGTGAAGGCTAGTGTTATCATAGAGTGGACATGTACTATCAATATCATCAACACACTGGCTATAACACCAATAATTGTCACACTTTGAGGGATAGGATTCAAGATTTGATTGATTGAAGGCAAATACCTGATCCAGAATAGAGGCAGAAAAGCCAAGGTACATACATAAGAGTTCCTCCTCCAATCAATATGGTTAACTCAGGTCTCCCCGAATGGTATGCACTTAGGGACTTGTATAGGAATGATTATCTAGCTATGCAAAGAAGTGTTGAAGTAAATTAGAGTTCATTATGTATGATAGACATATGGGATACGAATAGTGAGAGCGAGTTGGAAGATCAAGTTTAAGATTTTTGGATAAATTCTAATCCAAAACAAAAATTGAGTGACAAAGCTAAAACCAAAGCAGTGACACACAGTGGTCGAGTAGTGTTAGAAGTAGAGAGGGAGCTAATTCCCTCGGTAGTAGAGAATAAAGAAGATGATGTGACGAAATAGTTAAAAAAGACTCCTGCATAGATTTTAATTTGGGATCTATTACAGCAATCCACCTCTCATCGATAGAAAGTCATCAAAGCTTTATGTGCAGCAATCATTTCAACTACTATATTGCCATTTGGGCTAGTGGCAATGATAAAAGGAGAGGAGGAAGTAAGAGTCACCTTTTCTAATATAGATTTACCACTTGAAAGGCATCATCATAATCACCTTTTCTACATCAAAGTAGAAGTTAATGGCAAGCACATGTCCTGTGTAATGGTGGATGATGGGTTATCGATTAATGTGTGACTGCTTAAGTCTATAGCAGAGTATGGGACTAAGGATTCGATGATCTCCCAGTCCAACCTTACCATTATGGACTATGACAACACAAAGAGATAAGCATATGGAACTTTAAAGGTCAAAGTTAAAACGGGGATGATTGTGGATGATGTAGAGTTCGCAGTGCTCAATATTCTTACAAATCTCTCTCTGCTTTTAGGAAGGTCATGCTTCCATAAGATGGGAGGAGTTCCATCGACACTACATTAGATGATAAAGATCCCCCACGATGGTGAGATAGTGATAATCAAGGCTACGAGGGAGAATCAAGTGTTAATGCTTGAAATAGCTAATCAGCCTTTCAATGGTTTCCACATTGCTAGAATCTTTTTAATGGAAGATGTCAGAACTGAAGAACATAAGAAAAGATATCCCTCTCCTAGAAGAGAGTTTTGTTTGAGCAGAAGAGAAGTTAGTTACTATAGGGAATCCGAGCCAGTTATCATTGAGGGATAAGTTGTGCTAGGATTTGAGATCTTCAATGATATATTCGATTAGGCAGTAAGAAGTTAAAGTCATTTCAGATTTTTATGATAAGGAAATTATGATCAACCTAACTAAGGTAGAAATCGAATGTGAAAAAGAGATCCTGACTGAGGCTATAATCCAGGATAAAGGAAAGCAAAAGATACAAGAAGAAAGCCTACCTGAAAGTTCTTTTAATGATTTATTTGTACCTGAACTTTTTTATGATGATGTTCCTATTTCCTTTGTTAATAATATGAACAATTTTTCTTATTTTTTGTGATATGTCATCTAACTACATCATGCATAATGATAATCATGACTTGCATGACATGTTTGATAGTAATTCAATTAGTACTAATACATTTAATCTCGATACGAATCAAACTCCTAAAGAGATCTTAATTACATCTGACATAACTCCTAAAGAGAGGAATAAATTTGAGAGAATGTTAAAAAAATATGAAAAAGTCTTTGCCTAAACCTATGAAAACATGCTAGGGTAGATCGAGTAGTAGTAAAACATGTCATTTATATGTACCCGAAAGCAAAACTAGTGAAATAGAAACTTTAAAGGATGAGACCAGAATAGGTGAAAAAGATAAAAAAAGAAGTACATAGGTAAGTTGAGGCTAATTTTTTAGAAAAAGTATAGTATCCAACGTGGTTAGCTAATATGGTCGTAGTTGCCAAGAAGGATGGTAAGGTTCAGATTTGTATAGTCTCCAGAGATCTGAATAAAGCATACCCAAAAGATGACTTCCAATTACTTCATATAAATGTGTTGATCGATAGCATAGCGATGTGTAAAATGTATATTTTTATGGATGGGTATGATGGCTATAATCATATTTTAAATAGAATAGTCGATAGGATAAAGACTGCCTTTATCACAAAATGGGGGACCTTCTGTTACAAGGTTATGCCTTTCAGGTTGAAAAATGTTGGGGCTACATACCAAAGGATGACCACAAAGATTCTCAAT
>CANXYI010900830.1:0-13528 GCA_948208565.1 Hura crepitans
TAAAACAACACATAAGGCATACATATACACAAGGATTGACCCCTGATTAATTACAACATAGTGATCTACATATATACAAATATAACCCTATGTTCTTTTATACATCACACCCATATTCCCCACCTAAGTACATAAAGTGCAAAAGCTACACAAAATATACATGATCAACCTTTTCAAAAAGACTTTTGAACTCCTTTGCATGCTTTACGAGGCAACATCCCTATTCTTGGTACCTGTGCACCGAAATAGGTACACTGAGTATAAAATACTTAGTGGTGATTTTAAACATTTAAAGCATGTCCAGTAGTTTATCTATACATTATACTTCTATTCTCGTCTTATTCTAATATCCTAGTTCAAATTAAGAAAATAGTATGCATAATTACTATTTTACCCCTAAGGTGTTTCTGTCTATACATTATCTTATTACATGTATAACCTAAACCATTTTAAGCCTTTATGCCTTATTAGTGGAAAATTACCAAAATGTCCCTATGTTATATTTCACAGTCATATGCCAATTTTATTAATCTTATATAATTACTTCAGTTGGCTTGTTTGAGGAAACAACCCTAATAGACACTTGATTTATAGGGAAAAATAAAATAGTACAGTGGTCTCCATTTTAGACCTATGCCGCTGCACCGGCTCAATTGAATTTTAGCACCCAAGGTGCAAATGACAAGGAGTTGTCTGGCCAGTAGACTGGTCTGTCCAACATACTAGTGCAATGGTCCTCAAGGATATACACCGCTGCACCAACATCATATAAAAGGTTAGTGATAAAGTGGCTATGTCTGCACAATAGACTAGTCTGTCCAATAGACTAGTATAGTTGCCCACAGGAACTTACGTCGTTGCATCGATAATAACAAATCTATCTTTAGGTGGTAAGGATAGAAATTTTTTTGTCTAATAGACTAGTATAATGGCCCCAATAGGGACCTACATCACTATATCAGCCCCTATATGAAAAGTAGATAGTGTAGCAGTTGCCAAAGATCCCTAAGTTGACCGGTCAACCCATTTGGTGGGTGTCTATCTAGTGGGCCATTTAACCTCAATTTATATCCATTTCTTTAATGATTAACATTTTATAATATTATAATCTTAAAAATAAATAGCTATAATTTTTACAGCACAATTGGAATTTAATCCGGTCTGGTATAGCCACAAACTGGCTATAACGAGTAAATTATCAGAAATTATATTTAAGGGTACGAATGCCAATAATTATGATATATTATGTTAAGCTTCAATTCCATAATCATTTCACAATTATAGCTCTTTTTTTATCCAGGGGATTTAGTGGTTCAGGCAATGGTTAGTTTTAGACAGTTATAGGTTATTGCGGTAAGGTTGTACTAAGGTATTCAGGTCCATTTTAGCCTATTTTCCCATGCATTTTCACTAGTTACGTCATGTATTCATAGGCTTAAAGCCAATCACAACTTAGGCCATAAACAAGGTCAAAATCTTAGCACACATTCCATTACTAAAGATCTCCCCATACTAGCCATTATAGGCATAAAATTTAGGTGCATAGTTTATTCTTAAACCATAGCCCTTAAAGCCAATTTCAAGTTACACTTCATACTTGATGTCTAGTCAATTTCTAAGGTCATGTTAAAGCTATTTCCAAGTCATTTTCTAACTACATATCATGCCACTTTTGAGCATAATATCATGCATTACATGCTTATTATTTTATAGCACCCATACATATTACCCTTGCCTACATACCATACTTACGAAGCCTCCTTATGGCATTTATTCCTCTCGGCCACTAAGGAGTTTTATTGCCATTTCATGCATTTTCATGTCATTTATGATACACACACCTTGCACATTACTATACTAGCACACATCCACACATGTATAATTTATTCCAAGCATACCATACCATTTCAAAGCCATATATGCCTCGTCCAGACCTTATACACACATATACATGCCTTATACCATTAAAAACACCCCTTATACATGACCTTTTAGTCCTAAACCATAACTCCTGGAACCTTCTAGTCCCCTAAACAAGTATTAACAACCAACACACATCAATACACATGTTTTTAAACCCACATACAGACAAATAAAGGCATACACATACATCTATAAGACTAGGTTTATACAGCCATTTAGTTAACTATAGTTAACTATCTCAGTTTTTATACTTTATACACACTACTACCTTTACACCTACTATACATGAGTCACTATCTACAAAACAAAAAAAGAAACAAAAGAATACCCCAAAGGACTCTAGGTCAGCTACACGGGCTCTTGCTGAAGCTGGTCAGCTATCCACTCTATGACTTGTGTGTCAAAACATCGACATGCTAAGTATAAACTCGGTGGTGGAATAGATACATTAAAGTATGTCACACATGTAGACACACATAAGAGTCATGGATACACATGCATAAATACATTATTACATATGGTCATGCAATATATTAAACTAGATGCCATCCACCCTATTTAGTCATTGTCATACTATTATCAAGTCACAACCAATATATTTTAAGTTGATGATTAAGTTTAATATAGTTTAGGCCTATAACAGATAGATGACACTTTAAGACAATGGATAGCAGGATCTATCCTATGCAATAGCCCACGTTTTAGACCTCGATAGCTGTACCTACATTGCCCGATAGCAGGGATCTGTCTATAGACCTCCCAATACAGGATTGGTAGATAGCAGGGATTAGTCCATATACCTTCCAATATTTACAAGTGGGTTAGCAGGGATTAGCCTTGTGGGACCTCCCAATACCTTGAGTCACATCTCTAAAGCATCACAGGTGCATGGTAGGGATAAGCCCTGTGGGACCTTCCACTATCCACAAACAGCTAATAAGTAGTAAAGATTAGCATATGTAAACCTCACAATAAACAAGTGTGTAGGGTTCATCTCAAAACCTCAGCGGCTGCACCCATCACATCCAATAGACAAATGTGGTCCCAGAAGAACCAAACTACCTAGCAGATGCTAATTCCTCAATTGACCGATCAACCCATCTAGTGGGTGTCAAACTAATGGGCCGAATTACTATTCATTACTTAATTATGATGTTTACCATCATTGTTACTATATCTTATGTCAATCATGACAATTAATTACATTGCATATAATATTTCACACAAAATGACAATTTTATCCTATCATTGCAAAATCATAATTCATTTGGTCAGTTTACGAGCACATTACAATTTATTTAGTAAATTTCCAAATTTATCTTTTATAGCATCTTATATACCAATCCAAACTCTATAGCTCTTCCATCAATCTTTCACATAACATCACATGAACTATGTATCATAACCATGCCACCAATGGCACACATATAAACATCATATCCTTAGTCATTACTTATGTACATATTACATGTTCAATTAGGTCATTATTTATCAAGTTTACATGCCATATATCTTAGTACCTTTATTCACTTTCAAATAGAGTTTATGTACTCCATTTATATGCCATTATTATACCTAACATGCCATATGCATGACTACACATAACATGCCATCCCATAACTACCATTTGGCCACACCATGCATATACCCATACACCTAATTTCTTTCACCAATTATCATGCATAACATATTATTTTAACCCTATTAACATAGTTATATCATTAGTTTGCATCAAAACTATGCCTAACATCAAAAGCTAGCAATTCCATACACAAAACATGCATATTTTCATGGCAAGACATATGGCATACTCAATTTAACTCTATTCCACATACCTAGGGTGTGAAAACACCTTTTTCTCCACCACTTGGAGGCCTAACTTAAGCTTCTCCTTCAATGGAGTCCTTTGACCTTAAACATACAAAATCTTAGCTTAGAAAAATACTAAAAAATGCTACATAGCTCTAAATGAAAATCTAAAACCATAGTTCTTATTAGAATACTCTAAGCTACCTAAAACAAAAATAAAAATTGAATTAAAACCACTTACTCTAAAAAAATGGCACTATTCACCAATATGGAATGTCTTCCTTTATAAGCAAAATTCCTCACTTTTCTCACTTAATTTAGACTCTAGAGGTCATTGAGGGTCTAATCCATATCTTATTTGTGATTTTTGGGTATGTAAAGGAGGAGAGAGAAAAGAAAAATAGAGGGAAGTTATCCTTAGGAATAGTGTCAGCTTGGTGAAGAAAAGGGGAAAGATGAAGTTGGTTCACACATGTGACCCCTCTCACATATATGGACCCTTATATAGGGGCAGGTGGATGGCTCATATCGTGACACGTGGTGATCTAACAGTCCGTTTTCTCTCGATTTCTTTTTAAACTTTAGAAATTCACAGAAAATTCTCTGAACCTCCAAAAATACTCATTTTAATTTTAAAATTCCTCCTTTAGTGCCACTAAGACTCATGTAAAATTTCAAGTCAAAATTCCACTATTGACTTTTTGATACTATTCACCAGCTAGAATAAAATATTTCGAAAAAATACCAAACGAGATCAAAAAATTAAAATTCCTTCTCCATTATATTCATTGGAATTTTTGAGGTTCATTGTATGGTATTTTTAGGTTTGTCCAGGTATATCTCGAGGTCAACCTCATTTTATCTCCCTATTCACCAATTCTTTACTCGAAATTTTTTATTGGTTCAGCTAAATTTTTAAATTTTTTTAGTCTACACCTTTTCAAGCCTATCAAAGTTTTATGACTAATACTCCCCTTTCTGGCCTCGTGGAGGTGCCCCACACTATAGGGAACATGATTTAAGCCCAGAAGGTACTGTTCATAGAACTTGGGCTTACAGGCATTACAATTCTTCCCCTCTTAAGAAATTTCATCCTCGAAATTACCTGTTGTGAAGAGATGCAGATATTGCATCCTTATTTATTTCTCGCTTTCCCATGTGGCTTCTACCACATTGTGGTGCCTCTATAACACCTTCACCAGGGGAATAGATTTGTTCCTTAGCTGCTTTACGTCCTTTGCCAAAATCTATAATGGTTCCTTTTCATATGTTAAGTCTAGTTACACCTCTATCTCTTCTATAGTTATCACGTGTGATGGATCTAATCTGTATCGCCTCAACATTGATACATGAAAGACGTCATGTATCTGCTATAGTTTAGATGGTCATGCCAATCTATATGCCAAGGGTCTTACTCATTCTATAATCTCATAGGGCCTAATGAATCTAGGACTAAGTTTCCCTTTCTAACAAAATCTAAGCATCTTTTTCCATGGTGACACTTTCAAGAATACTCGATCACCAACTTCATATTCAATGTCTTTCCTTTTTAAATCAGCATACGACTTCTGTCGATCTAAAGTTGCTTTCAATCTCTCTCTTATGATCTTAATTTTTTCCTTTACATCACTGATTAAGTCAGATCCAACAATCTTGCCTTCTCCCACTTCACTCTAACAAAGAAGAGTTTTGCACCTTTTACCATACAATGCTTCATAAAGTGCCATTCCTAAGCTGTCCTAGTTGTTATTATTGTATGCAAACTCAGCCAATGACAAGTATTAATCCTAGTTACCTTTAAACTCTATTGTACAACTATGCAACATATGTTCCAACACCTGTATCACCCATTTCAACTATCTATCTGTCTGAGGATGCGATGCCGTACTGTACATCAATTGAGTACTCAATGCTTTTTATAACTTCTTCTAAAACTTAGAAGTAAATCTTGGGTTTTAATATGAAATGATGTCCACTAGTACTCCATACAATCGCACAATCTCATCAATATATAATTTAGCTAGCTTCTCTAAGGAATAGTCTATTCGCACTAGTAAGAAGTAGGTTGTCTTTGTCAATCTATCTATTATCACCCATACCATATCACACTTGTTTTTGGTCAGTGGTAATCCCATCACAAAATCCATAGTGATCTTCTCCCATTTTCTATTATGGGATTGCTATCAGATGGAACCTAGTTTTCTTCTTTCACTTGCTGACATGTCAAACATCTAGCTAGATATTTAGCTACCTCTCATTTCATTCTTAGCCACCAATAATGGGTTTCCAACCCAAGACACATTTTCATACTTCTTGGGTGCATGGAATATAGAGCTTCATGAGCCTTCTTCGAGATCTACACTCTCAAACCAACCACTTCTGGCACATATAGCCTATTCTAATAATACAAGCTCTTATCATTATCTAACTCAAATCCTGTCACCTTTCCCTCTTTAACTTCACTCACAGTTTGTAACATCTGCTTATCTCTTCACTAAGCTTCCTTTATCTACTACCTAAAGTCAACTTTAACTTGCATTTTAGCCAAAACTACATCTTCTACTGTTTACTCTACTCAAGCATGCATAAGCTTTAGGATGCCAATAAGCTTCCTACTCAAGGTATCCGCAACTGCATTCGCCTTGCCTGGATGGTAGTCAATCAAGTAATCATAATCCTTGATTAACTCCATCCATCATCGTTATTTAAGATTCAACTCTCCTTTATATAGGCAAATACTTCAAACTTTTATGATCGATGTATATGTAACACCTCTCTCCATATAAGTAATGTCTCCACACCTTCAATGCAAAGACAATAATGATGAACTCCAAATCATATGTGGGATAGTTCTTCTCATGAGGCTTTAATTGCCTAGAGGCATATGCAATCACCTTGCCTTCTTGCATTAATACACAAGCAAGCCCGTTGTGTGAGGTATCACTATATATCACAAACTCCTTCCCTTGATCTAGCTGAGTAAGGATAGGAGCCTTTGTCAACATCCGCTTTAATCTATTAAAACTAGCTTGACACTTATCGTCCCACTCAAACTTCACATCCTTTCTTATTAACCATGTCAATAAAGCTGTAACCATCGAAAAGCCATTCATAAACCTTCGATAGTATCCTACCAATCCTAGGAAACTCTGAATCTTGATGACATTCCTAGAAGGATTCCATTATAACACCACTTTAACTTTGCTTGGGTCCACTTTAATACCTTTAACTGAGGTAATGTGACCTAAGCAGGCTACTTTTTCCAACTAAAACTTGCATTTGCTCAGCTTAGCATATAATTGCCTCTTTCTCAAAGTCTGCAGCACTATCTTAAGGTGCTGTTCATGTTCCTTTTGAGTTCTAGAATACACCAAGATGTCATCAATGAACACAACAATAAACTGATCCAAATAAGGCTAGAAGATCCGGTTCATCAAATCCATAAAGGCTGCTAGGGCATTAGTGAGCCTAAATGGCATCACTAGGAACTCATAATGCTTATATCAAGTTCTAAAGGCAGTCTTAGGGATGTCACTCTCATTGATCCACAATTAATGATATCCCAATCTTAGATCTATCTTGGAAAAGATACTTTCACCCTATAGCTAGTCAAAGAGATCACCGATCTTAGGTAATGGATATTTACTCTTGACTGTCACCTTATTCAATTACCTATAATTGATCCACAACCAGAAAGGCCTATTTTTCTTCTTGACGAATAATACAGGTGCTCCCCATGGTGAAACACTAGGCCTGATGAAGCCTTTATCTAATAGTTATTGCAATTGCACCTTCAAGTACTTTAACTCTACCGATGCCATCTTATATGGTATGATGGACACTAGATTTATGCTAAGATACATCTAAATCTCAAAATCTAACTCCCGATATAAAGGTAATCATGGTAACTCATCTAGAAACAAATTAGGGAACTCAGACATAATTGGTATCTGAATAAGACTAGGAGTCTTAACACTCATATCTACCATATAAGCTAAGAATGCTTCACAACCCTTTCGAATGAGTCCCATAGCTGTAATAGCTAAAATGATATTAAATAGGGAGTCTCTTTTACCCATAACTATCACCTCTTACCCATATATGGTCTATAGACTCAACATTTTCTTTTTATAGTTAATCACTGCTTTATGCTCTAATAGCCAATCCATACCAAGTATGACATCAAACTCATGAAAGGGAAGTTCTATCAAATTGGCTAGAAAAGTCTAATCATGAATTATCAAAGGACAGTGTTTATAAATTATGTTCATTGTCACAATTTGGCTAATTGGGTTACTCACTTGAATATCTAAATTTATATGTTCTGGCTCAAGTCCCCTATCTCGTGCTTGTGTGGTGCAAATGTAAGATTGTGTCAATCCAGGATCAATCAAAGCTAATACTGGTGCATCAAATAAAAGAAATATACCAGTAATAATGTATAGTACTTTTGCTTCCTCTTGAGTATATATAGCATACTACTGTGCCGAAGCTCTAGCTTCTGACTTAGTCCTCTGACTAATACTCAGTTGGTCCTGCCTCTACTGTCTCAGTGGTCTACTAGGAGCTATTGCAGTGGATGCCTGGGTCTGTGCCACCTTTGATTGTCTTTGAGGACAACCCCTCTAGAAGTGGTCTCTAGCTCCATATATGAAGCACTCTACTCATTTATACTGCCAACATTAACCCTAGTGTCTCCTCTAGCAACTCCCACATGTCAGAGGTGCACTACTGGCTATGGACATCAGAGCACTCAAGGCCTACTGTGATGGAGGTGGTCAAGGCCTAAGAGGAAAAGCCTAACTAGATCTCTATGATGGGGCCTATCTTTGGGGCAGCTATCCTGACTATCTTTAGGACTACTGACTAGGCTAAAAGTCCCTTTGTCTCTTTCCCCCTCCTAAGGCTGAGCTAATCTAACTCACAGTGAAAGGTCTCTTCCTTTGGAACAGCTCTCTCTTCTTCTGAACCATTTCCTCCATATCATATATACAACTACTAGCTCGAAGAAGTCTCTAATCTTAGAAGTAAAAATCTGCATCCTCAACTCAACATTGAGACCCTTCTAGAAACCTTACACTTCTCCTTATCAGTTGAAATGAACTCCACTACATACCTACTCAAACGAGTAAAGTCCTTTTCACATTTCAACATTGATCTCCTCTCTTATCTCAGATTGAAAAACTCCTGCCTCCTTTTGTCCTTGTAGGACTCAAGAATGTATCTCTTTTAGAATTCCTTTAAGAAGAACTCCCATGTAATGTCAGTGACTACCTTCCTCTTCTTTAAAGTATCCCACTAGTGGAAGGCTTCTTCCTGTAGCAGGGACGTGGAGAATTTCAGACACTCCTCCTTTGTACACTCCAGTTGCTCTAAAATCCTCATGGTCCGCTCTAGCCAATACTCTACCCTTGCTACATCATCCTCCCTCGCACCCAAAAAATCCACTGCTCCCATCTTCTTAACTCTCTCCAGATAGGTCTTCTACAATGCTAGGGGAGCTGGTGGAGTTACAATAGGGACTAAAGTTGGTGGTGGTGGTGGAGGTCCTGTGGTGTGTCTCAATAGCTCTACTATCTATTGCAATAAGGCTAGAGAGGCCTGAGCTTAAGGTTGTGGTAGGACTCACCTCTGGCCCATGAATAGTGGTAGGAGTATGACTGGCCACCTCTTCCCCTCAATCTGGTAGGGTCTATTCACTTATCATATCTATAAGTGTATAAAAACACTTATCAGCTTCATGCAATGTAGCTTGACCCAAAAATAGAACCCTAAACTCGTGCAATCATGAATAGTATGCCTAGGAATGCCTAAACCTGCTTTGATAGCACTAAATGTAACACCCCCTACCTAATCCTGAAGGAAATAGACAAAGAGTGCTACTTCCCATAGGTTACCCATCCTTGTATTTCCTCAGGGCTCATTCGTTTAACACTTATATAACTTTGACCAACTTTGACTTAACTTGACCTTTCATTTCTTATCTGTGTATAACCTTTCATTTTTGCCTATTTTAGTTTGTTAAGACACTAGATTATGTCTGTTAACCATTTATAGAAAAATTGGGTAGCATAACGGCTACCCGGGTGAAAAATAAAAAATTTTCCTACGTGAAAAGTACTTCTAAAACATTTCTAACCCAAACTATAACTCCTGGACCCTTCTGGTCCCCCAAACCAATATTAATAGCTAACACACATCAATACATAGGGTCTCAGACCCATATATAGACAAACATAGGTATGCACATATATCTACAAAACTAGGTTTATACATCCATTTAGTTAACTATCTTAGTTTTTATATTTTATACACACTACTGACTTTACACCTAGTATACATAAATGACTATCTACAAAACCAAAAGAGTAACAAAAGAATACCCCAAAGGACTCTGTGTTAGCTACACAAGCTTTTGCTGAAGCTGGTCAGTTATCTGCTCTACAACCTATGCATTGGAACACCGACACATTGAGTATAAACTCAGTGGTGAAATATATACAATAAAGTATGTCACACATGCAGACACATATATGAGTCATGGATACATATGCATAGATACATTATTCCACATGGTCATGCAATATATTAGAGTAGATGTCAATCACCTAATGTCTCATTCAATATATTTTATGTTCATGATAAAGTTCAATAAAGTTTAGGCTTATAATAGATAGATGACACTTTAAGACACCAGATAGCGAGATCTAGCCTATGCAGTGGCCTACAATTTGGACCTCGGTAACTGCACCTACCTCGCTCGAGAGCAAAGATTAGTCCATAGACCTCCTAATACTAGATTGGCATATAGTAGGGATCAGTCCGTAGACCTCCCAATATTTACAAGTGGGATAGTAAGGATCAGCCCTGTGGGACCTCCCAATACCCCGAGTCACATCTATAAAGCATCACAGGTGGATAGAAGGGATAAGCCTCGTGGCACCCCCTAATATCTATAGATAGCCAATGGGTAGCAAGGATCAACCCATATGGACCTCCCAATACTCGAGTGTACAGGGTTCATCTTAGAACCTTGGTGGCTACACCTGCCACATCTAATAGACAATAGTGGTCCTAGAAGGAACAAATTGCCTAACATATGCTAATTCCTTAGTTGACCAGTCAACCTATCTAGTGGATGTCTAATTGATGGGCCAAATTACTATTCATTACCTAATTATGACATTTACCATCATTGTTACTATATCTCATGTCAATTGTGCCAATAAATTGTATTCCATACAACATTTCACACAAAATGACATTTTTAGCCTATCGTCACAAAATCACTATTCCTTTAGTCAGTTTACGGGCATAATACTATTAATTTGGTAAATTTCCAAATTTATCTTTCATAGCATCCCATATACCAATCCAAACTCTATAGCTCTTCCATCAATCTTTCACATAACATCACATGAACCATGTATCATAACCATGACACCAATGGCACACAAATAAACATCATATCCTTAGTTATTACTTATGTACATATTACATGTTCAATTAGGTCATTATTTATCAAGTTTACATGCCATATATCTTAGTACCATTATTCACTTTCAAAAATGGTTAATGTACTCTATTTACATGCCATTATCATACCTAAAATGCCATATGTATGACTACACATACCATGCCATTCCACATCTACCATTTGGCCACACCATGTATATACCCATACAGCTAATTTCTTTCACCAATTATCATGTATAACATATTATTTTGATCCTATTAACATATTTATATCATTAGTTTGCATCAAAACTATGCCTAACATCAAAATCTAGCAATTCCATACATAAAACATGCACATTTTCAAGGCAAGACAAATGACATACTCAATTTAACTCTATTCCACATACTTAGGGTGTGAAAACACCTTTTTCTCCACCACTTAGAGGCCTAACTTAAGCTTCTCCTTCAATGGAGTCCTTCGACCCTAAACATACAAAATCTTAGCTTAGAAAAATTCTAAAAAATGGTACATAGCTCTAAATGAAAATCTTAAACCATGGTTCTCTTTAGAATAAGCTACCTAAAAAATTAAAAATTAAATTAAAACCACTTACTCGAAAAAATGGCACTATTCACTAATATGGAATTTCTTCCTCTACAAGCAAAATTCCTCACTTTTGTCACTTAGATTAGACTCTAGAGGTTATGGAAGGTCTAATCCATATCTTATTTGTGATTTTTGGGTGTATATGGGAGGAGAGAGAAATGAAAAATAAAGGGAAGCTATCATTGGGAATGGCATCAGCTTGGTGAAGAAAAGGGGGAAGATGAAGTTAGTTCACACATGTGACCTCCCTCATATGCGTGGGCCCTTATATAGGGGTAGGTGGATGGCTTGGATTGCGACACGTGGCGATTTAATGGTTCTTTTTCTTTCTATTTCTTTTTTAACTTAAGAAATTCACAAAAAATTCTCTAAACCTCTAAAAATACTTATTTTAGTTTTAAAAATCCTCAATTACTGCAACTAAAGTCCATGTAAAATTTTAAGTCAAAATTCCATTAATGACTTTTTAACATTATTCACCCGATAGAATAAAAATATTTCAAAAAAATACTAAATGACCTCAGAAAATTAAAATTCCTTCTCTATCATATTCATTTGAATTTTTGAGGCTCAGGGTATGGCATTTTCGGGTCCGTCCAGTCACATCCTAGGGTTATCCTGGCATAACCTTATTTTATCTCCACATTCACTAGTTCATAACTCAAAATGATTTATTAGTTCTGCTAAATTTTTAAATTAGTTCATTCTACCCCTTTTCAAGCCCGTTAAATTTTTTTATGACCAATATGTCCCTTTCTAGCCTCATGAGGTGCCCCGTACTACAGGGAACACGATTCAGGCCCAAAAGGTACTATTCATAGAACTTGGGCTTACGGGCGTTACATTACACCTTTCAACCACATATATTCTTCATGCCAATTATGTATATTCCTATCAATTCATAAGAGATACCTTATCATATCCATACACAAGCCATTAATTTATGCCTTACACATCACAAGCACACTTTAACAACTTTTACACCTCTCAGCCATAAATAAAATCAGTATATACCTTACTTTCTTTCATGTGTCAACTATGAAATTTTCATCATATCATGCCATAAACTATATCCATTCAAAGAAAGCACCTATCTAAACTAATATATGGACTTAAACCATCCCTACTTAAGGGAGAAGCTACTGTAAATTAAAGGGCATGAAGTGAATCGTTGAATTCACTTATTTCCCTCACTTGGAGATGCCATTGCCACACTTTAAGGCTTTCAACACCTTCATTTCTAGCACTCACGGACACTTTCTTCACCTTCTTCAAGCTCTTCCTTGCTCTAATTCACCTCAAACAAAGGCCATACATACCCTACAAAAGTTAGGCATCACAAGGACCTAATTATAGCCATAATTACCTAAGAAAAACTAAGGAGAAGGTATGAAAACTCACTAAATAGGCTTGCTAGACTACTTTTGTCTAGTAAACTTCCATGAATTTTAAATTACAACTAAAGACTCCTTTGGTCTTGATTCCTCTTCAGAGACTTCCCTAACATCATAAAGTAATTTTAGGAACCTAAAAATTTTAGAAAGGAATGCAGAAGTAGATAGAAATGGCCATTCCCTTTTGCTATGGTGTCCCTACCTAGATAGCAAGGGAGAAATTTTCTTCTTTTGTTTAAGTGGAGTTATCCACTTGTCACCCACCCTTGCTAGTTGGCAAGGGTTTTAGGCCACTTGGCCAAGTATGGGTAGGTTACACAGCCACCCCAACACATCT
>CANXYI010900940.1:0-10878 GCA_948208565.1 Hura crepitans
AAAAATTCTTTCATCAATGGACTTAGGGGAATTTTTAACCTTTGAAGTGTGAGATTTTTAGGTTTGTTTGGGCATATCCCAGTTCATTCTCGACCTGACTCTATCTGAACCTACGACCCACTAGATTATAGCCTAAAATAATTTATTGGTTTTGTTAAATCTTTAAAAGAAGATAATTTCATCATTTTATGGCCTTTTAAAGTTTCATGACTAGTAACTCTACCTCAAGCCTCATGAAGGTGACTCGGTACACCAAGAACACTTTTTGGCCTTAGTGGTACAATTCATGGAGCCTTAAGTTATGGGTGTTACATGACCTCAAGCTGATCTTAGAGAAACTACCTGTTCTTTTAAGCTGATCGAGCAAATCATATATATGAGGCAATAAAGACCTGTTCTTGATAGTTACTTTATTCAGCTATTTGTAGTTGATACATAATTACAAGGAATTATCCTTCTTCTTCACAAAACTAGTGCTCCCCATTACGACACACTCGGCCTTATGAAACCATTGTCAAGTAACTGTTGCAATTGGGTCTTTAAGTCTTTTAACTCCATAAGAATGATTCTATATAGAGCTGTAAATATTGATGTAGTGCTAGGTAAAACCTCTATAACAAAGTCAAGCTCCTATTCTAGAGGCAAACTGAGTAACTCTTCAGGAAAAACATCAACATTCTCTAACACCATAGGTATAAGGCTCATATTTAGTTCTTCTTTTCTAGTATTATGCACATGTACCAAGAAATCCTAACAACCCTTTTCTTAACATTCTTCTGACTATAATAGCTAATATAATATTAGATAGAAAATCTCTACTCTTACCAATAAATGTAATCTCTATCCCATCATCAGCCTTAACAGATATCCACTTGTGTTTACAATCCATAATCCCTTGATGCTTAGACAACTAATCCATGCCAAAGGTTAAGTAGAACTCATTGAAACGTAGCTTAATGTGGTCGACTGAAAACTCTTGTCCTTACACTATTAAGGGACACTTTTTGTAAATCTTATTTACTATAACATGCTGACTTATATGATTGCTAACCATAATCTTTACGTTAAGAAGTTCTAATGCTAATCCCTAGTCATGTTTTAATGTAATTCATATATAAGAGTGTGTAGATTGCGAATCTATCAATGTAAATACATGAGAATCAAAGAGAAGAAAGGTACATGCTATCACTTCAAGTAAATCTACCTCTTCTTTAGCTCTAATAGCATACTGCTAGAGAAGTGCTCTAGGCTCTACTCAGCTCTCTAATATGTCCCTTTAAGTACCATCTATCATCCCTCCCTTATCTATTCTCCAACCTCAAGTAGAAACATGTGCAGATCCTTGCTTAGCATCAAGCTTCTTTGGACAATCTCTAAGGGAATGATTCACTAAGCAACACTTAAAATAAACTCTAGGCTTAGACTTTCAACACTCTCATTTTTATCTTTAATGACATGTCTGAAACTGAGGCACTAAATTACTTTTAATCATAGAGACTAGAGCACGAACACCTTAAGATTACTTCTTGGCTTTATTCTTACTCCCTTTACCTACTTTCTATGATTGGCCCTATCTTTGGGACTACTATTGTGCACTTGTCCGATCACCCTTAAACTTCTTCTCTAAATATTGAGTTGCACTGACTGATCCCTAGCTAAAAGTCCTTTTCTTCTTAATGGTCTCTCACCTTTCCTGCTAAACCTCCTCTATAGTGTGACAAGCTACCACTAATGGTGAAAAATCTATGATTTTCATTAGAGCTATCTACATTTTGATATCCATATTGAGCCCCTTTTCAAAGTACTTGTATTTGTTAACTTTTGTCGTAACTATTTCCTTAGCATATCGACTTAACAAGGCAAAGTCCTTCTCATGCTCAACTATAGACCTCTGACCCTATTTTAGATCATCAAACTCCTAATTTTTATTATCTAGGTACCTCTCATTAATGTATTTCTTCTAAAACTCCTCTATGAAGAAATTTTATGTCAAGTCTTGCTTATCTTTATGCTTTGTCAAGGCCTCCCAACATTTAAAGGCATCCTCCTATAGAAGAGAGGTTACATAGATGAACTTTTACTCATGAGTGCATTTTAGTTGCTACATGATCTGGATAGTCTCATTTAACCATTACTCTACCCTACCAGTATTTACCACTCCTTCACCCTTGAAATCCTCAGCACCCATCTTTTTTACCTTCTCTAGTTATATATTTTAGAGAGCTTGAGAAGTTTATGGTGGTTGCTAAATCTATTGAGGTGATGGTAATGCTACCATTTCGACTTGTCTTAGTAGCTCTAACATCTCTTAAAGAAAAATTAGTGGTAGTCATTCAATTGAAGATGCATGCCTAGCATCACTTTGAGTAATAGACTCAGCCTTAGTGGCCCTTTTGTCCTATTATCATTGAAGCATAACTTTTGACTTCCTTATTTCCTAATGGTGTAGGAGAACTCATCTTAATCTATAAGTAAAGAATAGATTATAAGCCTTAGTACAAATAAATTATATGATGCATGATCTCAATCTTAAGGCACTTATATGTTACCAAAGAATGCCTAAGCAATAGATCTAATACCACTAAATGTGACACCCCTTACCCAATTCAGTTAGCAGACCCGAATAAAGAGTAACACATAAAATGTCATATGAGCTAACATAACCTTATCATAAATAAAAAACTTAGTTAAAATACCCTTTGGCAACCATTAAAAGTTAAAAAATCTTAATTATCAAAAACCTTTTTATTGTATGAAATTAAAATTGGTAAATCCTCATGTTAAAAACCCAGTAGCTTAATGGTTGTATCAAAACACTATTCCTTATATGAACTGTAACCTGTATGAAAAAAAACACTTCTATAGCAAGAAAACTTCAATCCTCCACATCTGTGATCTTTTAATCACTCTAAATAACCATCATCCTAAAAATATCAATCAACCTTAAGAATAAGATATCATACAAGTCAAATATCTTAAACATATTTAAATATGGTTAAAAAATACTCAAAAACATGAAAAATAGCTAATATTACAATTTTGGTCTAATTCTCTAAAAGCATCATATAGGTGCCCTTAACTTATGTATATCACATAATTTATACACATAACTAAATACCAAAAGAAAGGCCCTCTCTTGATTTTATTATTGTACTGAGGCTTTAGATTAATTAGTCCTTTTCACTTATGCGCAAAAATAATGATGCGCTAAGCAATTGCTTAGTGGCATAATCAAGGTAATTTTTGTGAACATATACACAATCATACATATATTAAAGCAATATAAAATACACAAAAATGTAATGTACATAAGATGCAATAAGAGGTAGGATGTATATTTGTATCTCTACATTCATAGGGCATATACATTATCGATAACATATCATTATGAAATGAATGTTAGCTTTACAAGATATTCGATTTATGTCTTAAGTTTAATTACTAACCTTTTCTTAAGCCTACACTTAAGGAAACTTATAAACTTTACTGGATAATTGGGACATTTCGGCTATTGAGGCCATCAGGATCACGAAAACCCAATAACATGAATTCAAAGGTCATCAAGATAGTGAAGGACAAACAATATAGACCCATGGTTATCATGACTATGAAGGCTCAACAACATAGACTTATAGGTCATTAAGACCGTGAAGGCCTAACAACAACATCATAGGACCCTTAGGTTACAAAAATCAATATAGGACTTATAGGTTATGAAATTAGGTGTAGAAGTAACGTAGTAGCTATTAAACCCCTAGTTGACTAGTCAACCTATCAAATCTAGGTTGCTTACGTGTCAGGGCTACTCATGATTCATATTAGTTTCATTATTATAAATTAATTTTAAGTGGTTTTTAAAGAGTGTTTAGCCAACAAATGACCTAACTGGGAAAATTATTAAAGTTCATTTAAGTTGTGTTTTATAAAGATTACATTCACATCAATAAGTTAGAATCATAATAATAAAATCATTTGCACATTTTACATAATGAGCTTATAACACTTCCACTCATGAATATATTAGCTTAGGCCATCATAACATATCATGAGTACATATACTACTTTATGTGTACTCAAAACTAACATGTTAACATAAACATGCCTTAAGTTCCAGCCATGTTTACATAAATCAGCATATTATGATGATCTTTGTAGCTCACATAGTGTTACTCATCTCATATGCATATGTGTTATAATTAAGGTGTCACACCCCCTACTAGATTCTTAAGGAAACCCAATAAGCGGCATACTTCCCGCTAGGTCACCCATCCTAAAATTTCCACCTTGTTCATTCATTTAACTTTTACTTATACTAAACTATACAACTCTGTCTAATTCCAAATTCATTCAGGTTAGCTCTTATAATCCATTTAAGTTCATATTATCATGTTTCAGCCATTACAGAAAGAATCTAACACAATTAGGTATAATCTAAAATCTGGTAGCATAAAGGCTGCCCTATTCACTATCCTAAAATTCATATCCACCTATAAACACTTCAACATTACATATCACATCCCCTAGACCCTTCTGGTCCCTCAGATATCATGTTATCAACATCGTCTAACACATAGCAATCATGAGCCTCAGGCTATAATAAAAACATACAAAACCTTAGGCTCATAAGTATGCAAACAAATCACATGTAAATAAGAAAACCATCATAGAGATTATTATAGAATAGCTTATTTATATAGATACTACCCTATGTCCCTTATATACATCACATCCATATCCCCTACCTAAGTATATAGAGTTTAAAACCATACATCTATACATGATTAGCCTTCTCAAAATGACCTCTAAACTCTATTGCACTCTTCACGAGGTGACATCCTTATTCTAGATACCTACGTACCGAAACCAGTACGCTGAGTATAAAAATACTCAGTGGTAAATTCAATCATTAAAACCATGTCTAGTAGTTAATTCATGCATAAAAGCCTCTATTTTATCTTATACTAATGGCCCAAATTCAATTTAAAATGCTATCATGCAAAATTACCATTTTACCCCTATGGTGTTTCTATCTGTAGTTATTGATTACTTATCATAAGTTATGTAATTTATGTACTTAGTCATTATTAGCCATTTAATGCTTAAATTATACCATTTTAAGCCTTTATTTATTACTAGTGGAAAATTACTAAAATACCACTGTGTCATATTTCACAATCATATGTAGGTTTATTAACTTTATTAAATTATTTTTGTTGGCCAACTCAAACGACAACCCTAACAGACACTAGGTCTAGAGGGAAAATAAACTGGTGTAGTGGTCCCCATTCTAGACCTATGTCATTGCACCAACATATGTGCCATAATGGAGATCAGCTCGTAACCTCTCTAGACACAAATAAAGTCTCAACATATGTGTGACAAAATAAAGGTTAGCCCGTAAGCCTCCCTAACCACAAATAATCACCATTAAGAATGTGACCTAATAAAGATCAGCCCATAGGCCTCCCCAACCACAAAAAATATCAACAATTGTGTGACATAATAAAGATCAGCCCGTAGGCCTCCCTAGCCATAATGAACATCATTGCGTGAACATCAAACAACTAGCAGCAACTAAATCTCTAAGTTAACCGGTTAACCAATCCAGTGGGTGTCTAACTAGTGGGCCATTTATAATCAATCAAGGTCCATTTTCTTACTGATTAACTTTTCATAATACTATAATCTTAAAAAGGATAGTTATAATTTTTATAGCTCAGTTGAAATTTAGCCTGGTCTGGTATGGCCATAAATAAGCTGTACTGGGTGAATTTATCATGAAATAAAATCAAGGTACAATTGCTAGTAATTAATATATATTATGCTAGCTTTAATTTCGATAAATATATTATGATTCTGGGCTTCATTTTCTAAGGAATTATTGCTTTAGGTAATAGTTATTTTGGATAGTTATAGGTTATTGTGGCTAAGCTTTAACTAGGCTTTTCAGGTTTGTTCACTTTATTTTTCAATTTTGTTTTCACTAGTTATTTCTTGCAGTCATAGGCCTAAAGCCAATCATTATCTAGGCCATAAAACAAGGCAAAAATCTAGGCATTCATGTTATTATGAAAAGTCACACCATTCTTGCCATTATAGGCACCAAATCTAGATACATAAATCATTCTTAGGTTATAGCCCTTAAAGGCAATTTCAAGTCAATTTACATACTGGATTTTAAGTTAATCCTTAAGGTCATTATTCATGCCATTCATTGCCTATGTTAGATGCCATTTAATGGTGTACATTAATTATGTTCATGCCAAGATAACTCAAGCCATTTTAGCTCACATGAGTACATCATGGTAGGTATGTTTAATACACGTACATTTTATCACTTTCATATCATGCATTTCGATAGCGTTCATTACACAATTATTCATAAATCAATAACTTAATCCCACTCACATATGTGCCTTAACCATTTCATGCAATTTATAATACATATTACTAAGTTCATGTCACTTTAATGTCATGCATTTCATGTATATTACCTTACATCACCCATAAGCACCAAACTTGCCCATATATCATACCATTATACCATTTATGTATCTTCCTAGCATAATGGTATGGGAAAGCATGGCATGTATACTTTATATTATGCATGCCATACTAATGTAAAAGCCATACATGCCACGACTACATGCACAATTCATACCATTTATGTATCTTCCTAGCAATTCTCAAGAGATACCCTAACATATCAATACACAAGCTATTATTTTGTACCTTACACATCACAAGCACACTTTAACAACATATACATCTCTTGACCATAAACAAAATCAGCATATACCTTAATTCTTTTCACATATCCACCATAAAATTTACATACCATCATTCCTAAAGCTTTAACCATTCAAGAAAAGCACTTGTCCACACTCATTTATGAATCCAAACCATCACTACTCAAAGAGGAGCTGCTATAATTTAAAGGGCATAAAGTGAATGGCTGAATTCACTTACCTCTCTCACTTTGAAGATGATATTTCTACCATGCTAAGGCTGCCTACCTTCATTTCTAGCCCCACATTTATTTTCTCCCTTGCTCTTCAAGCCCCTCCTTACCCCAATTCACCTTAAACACAATTTTCATACATCCCCATAGATGTTAGGCACCCCAAGGAACAATTTCTAGCCATGAAAGTTTAAGAAAACTAAAAGGGAAAGCAAAAAACTCACCTTTGGCACCCCTATTAGACTGCATCTATCTAGAAAACTTTGGTGAATTTTAATTCATAGCTAAGAGCTCCTTTTGCCATGATTCTTTTTCTGAAAGGTCACTAACATCCTAACTTGAATGTAGAAATTTATAGTTTGTAGATTTGGCTAGAGGAAGAAAATGAAAGCCTCTCTTCAGCCAGTTGTGGCATCACTTGCTAGATAGAAATGGAGAGAAAATGTTGCTGTTTATTTGGTGGAAATATCCACTTGGCCACTCACCTTGCCACATGTCAAAGCCCTAGGCTAGCTAGCAAGTGAACGGGTAGGGCCTCTAGCCACCTGATCTGTCCTGAAATGGCTTGATTTTTTAGAAAAATTTGGAAATTCACAAAAATTCACATAGACCTATAAAAATTACATCGTTTGTTTTAAAATTCATATTTTAATCCTCTTTACCTACTCATAAATTTTCATGGCCAAATTCCACCGATAAGGCAATTTTTAGACTACCTTAATTTACGTGCCAACTTAAAAAATTATGAGAATTTGTAAACAACCTCCAATTCCAAAAAAATTCTTTCCCTAGTGGACTCAGTGTAATTTTTGAGCTTCAGGGTCCACTATTTTTGGGTCCGTCTGGACATATCCCGAGTCAATCCTTGCCCAAAATGTTTTTATTGTATCGAGGGTAGCTTTTAGTCCAAAATGAATTGTTGGTTCTTCTAAATTTTTTAATTTTGCTTATTTCATCAAATTAAAGCATCTTAAAGTTTCTTGATTAGTGTCATTGCCTCAATTTATGTACAAGTGACCCAACACCCCAGGTACACATCTCAGACATAGTGGCATTGTCCATGGAGCCTCAAAGCATGGGCTTTACTTTTTTTCCCCTCTTAAGAAAATTTCATCCTTAAAATTACCTAGAGTAATTAAAGGAGGATATTGGGCTCTCATCAGCTCTTCTGACTTTTAGGTAACTTCCTCTATATTTTGGTACCTTTGTAGCACTGTAACAGTGGTATAGACTCATCTCTTTAACTATCTCATTACACGAGCCATACTTTATACCGGTTTCTCTTCATATCTTAAATCTGACTGTATTTCGATAGTTGTCATTGAAGTCACATGTAATAGATCCGATCTGTACCCCTTAAGCATAGAAACATAAAAACACTATGTATTTGTTATAGCTTATGTGGTGGCGCAAGCCTGTATGCTAGAGGTTCAACCCTATCAGTACTCTTGTAGGGTTTAATGGACCAGGGACTCAATTTCCCTTTTTCCCAAACAACTACACCCTTCTCCCTAGAGAAATCTCCAGAACACTTTTCCTCCAACTATATATTCAATAACTTTTTATTTTAAATCAATCATATTGTTCCCATCTAACCACAGTTGCCTTTAGCCTTACTTTAATTAAATCTATATTGGAGATCTTTCTCTCTCTAACTTTACTCTAACACAAAAGAGTCCTGCATTGTCTACCATACAATGCCTCATATGGGTTCATCCCTAAGCTAGACTAGTAACTATTATTATAGGCAACCTCTACCTAGATGAGTATAGATCCTAGTTACCTATAAACTTATTAATAACATCTCACAACATTTTATCAAATATCCATATCACCCTCTTTGAATGTCCATTAGATTGAGGATGAAAAACTATGTTATAAGCTAACCTGATGCCTGAAGCTACTTGTAGCTTATTCCAAAAATCTGGAAGTAAAACAAAGATACTTGTTAGAAATGATAGTCACTGGCACATTATGAAATCTGATAATCTCATCACAGATAGTCTAGCCAACCTCTCTAAGGATTAATCTATCCTGATCGGGTAACTTGAACTATCTTATCCATCTGTCAACAATTACCCATGCAACATTACATTTACTTCTAGTCAAAAGTAAAGCCATTACAAAATTCAAGGTTAACTTTTCTCATTTTCACTCTGGGATTGCTAGAGGATACAACAATCCAAAAAAGAACCTAATGCTTAACTTTCACTTACTGGCATGTCAAACACTTGGTATTATATTCTACCACATCTCTTTCTATACCAAGCCATTAATAATAAAATTTCCAAGATCAAATTTTCCTCTCATAATACATGAAATGAGAAGCCTTTTGTATCTCTTTAAACAATTACAGCCCCACGTCCATCATGCAAGATACTTATGACCTATTCTGATGATACAACTACTCACTTTCTATCAACTCAGACCCTATGGTCTTCCCCTCTTATGTTTTGCTTACCATCTGAGCTAACTATTCCTTTTCATTTCCCATCCATCTATTTTTCCTTTATCTATTGCCAACCATCTAGCTTTATCCATAACCTAGCCAGCACAACATTTCTTAAAGTGTACTGTAACCATCATTCATGCTTTTCAAGATTATCATAAATTTCTTGTACTTATCATCTACAATCACATTGGCTTTCCCTAGTTAGTAGTCAATTAGGCTACCACAATCCTTGATCAACTCCAACTAACTTCTCTATCTCAGGTTCAACTCTTACTGAGTAAGGAGATATTTCATGCTCTTATTATCTGTGTATTTATGCAGCCCTTCTTTTCATACTGATGGTGCCTTCATATGTTTCCGAACAACCACAATGACAATTGGCCCTAAATTATGGGTAAGATAATTCCTCTCTAATGGCTTCAACTATCTTGAAGCATAAGCCACTACCTTTCCATCCAATTTAACACCTAACAAGCCATTCAATGAGGCATCACTACACACAATAAAAGTCCTTACCCTATTTAGGTTGAATCAAGATAAGGACCTTTGCCAACATCTTTTTTAGTTACTTAAAACTAGTTTGAAACTTATCATTCCACTCACGTCTCACCTTCTTTCTAATCCATCTTGTCAAAGGAGTGACAAGTTACAAGTCCTTTGTAAAAAAAGCAACTAAGGGTAGAAAATTTCTCACCTTGGTTACATTCCTAAGTGGTTCCTTTTTTAATACTGCCTTTACCTTTCTAGAATCAACTTTGAATCTTTCTATTGACACCATATGGCCTAGAAAAGAAACTCCACTCAGCCAAACTCATACTTACTAAGCTTGACACACAATTGTCTCTCTTTTAGGGTTTGTAACACAACCCTTAAATGTTGTTCATAATCTTTCTAGTTCCTAGAGTCCACTAGAAGACCAACTAGAAACACCATAACCACTTATCTATATAAGATTGGAAGGTTCTATTTGTTAAATTCAATAAAAATTGTTAGGCCATTAGTGCATCCCCAATGGCACCACCCAAAACTCAGAATGCCTATACCGGGCTTTGAATGCAATTTTTTAGAAACATCAGCTTCCTTAATCCTCAACTGATAACATCCTAATCTCATATCAATTTTAGAAGATATACCAACCCCTCTCAAATGATCAAAGAGATCATCCATCTGAATAGGGGATGCTTATTCTTCATAGTCACTCTGTTTAGCTGCTTATAAAGCAATATATAACCTAAGTGACCTATCTTTCCTTCTTAATGGATGACATAGGTACTCCCTAAAGAGTTATATTGGGTCTAATAAAACCCTTATCACATAGCTCTTGTAGTTATAATCTTAGTTCTTTTATTTCAACAGATGCCATTCTATAAAGAGCAATAAGTACTGGAGCAATACCAGGATACACCTCTCTTTTAACATCAGTTCCCTCTAAGGTGGTAAGCTTGGTAACTCATCAAGAATACAT
>CANXYI010901009.1:0-15006 GCA_948208565.1 Hura crepitans
ACATACAGTTAAAAATAATTATTAAAATTTAATTTTAATTCTCGATATTTATAATTATTAATTATTAACCATTCAATCTAAATACTGTACCCATCTTTGATAGCAAATTTTGGAGACAAACAAATAAAAAAATTAACGTGCAAGGACATTTATTTGCCCATATAAGAAGTCTTTATCCCTTTCTTAATTGCTTGCAATGGAAAATTTTTTGGAATAACTATAAATTAGTCTCTCGCATATCAAAATATTAATAATTTAAATTTTAATATATTTTTTAAAATAATTAAATCTATAACGTTTCATTTTTAATAATTTGAACCATCGATTAAATTTTCTATTAAAAATAATAAACATATATTTTTTTAATAATGATAAAAAATATTTATTTTAGTTTATTATTACTAAAACTTGATATTATTTAAAAAAATAACCTATTTTATTTAATAGGTAAAGATAATTTCAAATAATTTTGTATTTTCTATGCATACCAATTTTCTTTTTTTATAATATTAATTTCAATAGGTAATATTTATAAATTTTTATTTTCATTTCAAAATAATAGTGATAACGATAATGATAATAATAATATATTCTTCTAAAATTTAATAAAAAAACTAATTTAAATAGTTAAAAATAATTAAATCTAATATCATTTTATTTTTTATAAATCAAATTAATAATAATAATAATAATAATAATAATATTATTATTATTATTAGAGTGTGATTTGAGTATATTTCAACCGGACTTAAATAAATTTTTTTATCTAAACTCACCTTATTTCAAATAGATAAAAATTAAATTTATATTGGCTAACCGAGTGACTGATAAAAAATGAAATGAAAAATTAATTTAATGTATTAAAAATATAAAAAAGACAATAAATGTAAAAAAAAAAACTAGATTCTATAAAAAAAAATTAATTAAATATAAAATTAATCCTAATTATTGTAAATAAAAATAGGTAATTTTTCAAAAAAATTAAAGTTTTAGTGATAAAAAATAAAGATAAATATCTTTTAATTGTCATCCATAATATAAATTTATATTAAAAACAACAAAAAATATAATTACGAGATTAAATTATTAAAAAATTAAATGTTAAAAACTTAATTATTATAAAAAATACGTTAAAATTTAAATTTTTAACATCTCAATACATTAAAAACTAATTTGTAGCTACCTCAATTTTTTTTCACGTGGATGACGATGATGAGCACAAACTAAAATTTAAAGCCTCTTCTATGGGGACGGTGGATTGAATTTTTTTCAAATACCCAATCAATCTATAATAAGTAGGATGAAATCGAATAAATCTTAAATGAATTTAAGACAAGTGTAAATGTTAATTTCATTACTCAAATTCGAGTATTAATTCCTTGATATCCACTACTAAAACCAATTCATAAAATTTAAATATTACTTTATGTAAAATTTACTTATTAATTCAAAATATCTTATTAAAATATTATTATACTTGATACATATAAATATAAATAATTTAATATATCAAATTTGTTAAATATTTCAAAATTTTGATTGAATTTTACATGTAAAAGTAGACTATATGTATAATGATTCTTCTTGTCGTTCCTAACCAATGCTAAATGAAAATGCTATAAAGAAAAATAATTTTAAATCACTAGAGGTAAACTCAATTTTGTATTTTCCGACTTTATTTTTATTTTTCAATTTTCTACTCTTTATAAACACATTAACTTGAAAGCTTTATATCTAATCTTCTGAAGGTACATCTTAAACAACAAAAATCCCTTTTCACCCTACCAAAAACAAAAACTTTAATCTCAGGCCCAACCCCAGAGATATAATGTGCAACTATCAATTGGTGGCCTATCAGTACTCCCTTTGCTGCAGTTATTGTTCAGTGCAATGACAATAACGTCCTCTATTCTTTTCTTTTTTTTTTTTTGTCCAATCAAAGGAAAAAAAAATAACACCTAATGAATTAGGAAAAAAAAAATGATGAATGAATTACTACAAGTGCCCTGACAAAAAATTTCGTGCTCCCCAGCTGCTTCTGCAGCCAGCCTCCCGCTACTCTACAGTTTTTGCTTCCCCTGATTTTAGTTATTGAACGCAAGCAAGCCACATGGTGATGCTATCGAAAAAATACATGCCTGGTAACAACAGGAACATCATGGTTGACTTCATCATGAAATATACATAAGATAAAACTTGTTTTCCCACTTAAACAATCACTAAATGCTTAAGGTAACATGGTAGCAACTATTAGTATGGTAAATAGCTAATAAAAACTCAACTGGCTCGATTAGAAGTGAGTCTCAATAATCTAAGGAATTTCAATTCATTGACCGATCATCTTTTTGAAGGGAGCATCTAACACAGATTCAGCAAGGAAGTATTATATCGAAGAGTATATGCAGTTCAAAACTTACCAAAACTCGTGTTCATTCGGAAATGAGACTGACTGACTGGTAATCTTCTGAACCAGTATAAAATAACTACCTCTTCCTAAAGGTTATAGATAAGAGTTCTGTAGACAAATGCATATGAATTACCTGAGGTATGAATATTACGTTTCCATGATGGTAAGACCATCTGATGCCAGATCCATCATTTTCTCACAAATGGCTTCTGGCAAACAAGCAGGCGCTGGTCACTGCCATTTTGCAAATCAATCACCCTTGCTTCCCAGTGTATCTGGGTAGCAAGTGCTCGTGCCATCTCAATTGCTCCCAATTTATCGGAAAGAACAACCCATCCCTATCCAAAAGAACTATTTGCATTAAAAAAAATAAATAAAATTAAAAAATTTAAAAAAAAAAACTAAAACTGCAACAAAAAGTAATTGTAGTTGGAGAGTTCAAGAAACGATAACTGGTTCCAGCCAGCTGGAATAAATAGGAATGACATCAAAGCACACACATATCAAGATGAAGGTACTCCTTTGGTTTGAATAGGTTAAAAGAAAAAGATTAACTGATCATTGCAGTAAGTAGCTCCCAAGTTAGAAGTCGCAACACTTTCTCTCTCTAAGATTTGTTCAGTTGTAGCAAGTGTTTCTTCTGCTTTCCTACCCAGAGATAGGCCTAGTAAAGGAGTTCTAATTTGCTTCTGTATCAAGGAATGTACTAAAGAAAAGAAAAAGCTTGATAATGTAACCATTAATGAATGTGTACTACGCAACTGGAGCATAAGCTATTGGGAAAGTGTCCAATTGTATGAAAATCAGTCACATTGCTTAAATCAATTAACCATAGGCAATGATGAAGTACCAGAAATTACAGTGGAAGTACCTCAGGGCGTAAAATTCGGTCCATCTCTAATAGCAAGTCCATCAAGCTGCATCTCTCTGAACTCAGATGCGAAAGAAGCCCATTTGCATGAAGCATGTCATAGGTTCGGGGATACGTAGGGAAAGGTTCACACCTGAACAACAACAAACAATTTTTATTTTGTCAATGAATCTGTTTCCAAAAACTGATAAAAAATAATTATACATCTCAACTACGTAAGCATAAAATGATAATTATATATACAACTGGGGATCCTAGGCATAGAGCCAAAAGACAAAGGCCAGTTCCATGCCATTATATTTAAGTCCATAATTTTTATTGCACAGAGTAAGAATAGAGAGTCTTCATATCTTTCCACCCATTCAAAATGTTAACATGCCTGCATTATATAACCTCAAAAAGCTTTACATACAACTAGCACATGATAAATATCAACCATTCAATCATTCTGGAACCTTGAATTTTAAGAGTATCAATGACTATAATATTCAATAGAAATGAATAGTTAACAGGACTCCTCAATTATTCACAAAGAGATCAAAAAGCAAACCATCTAAAACAAAATCTTTGATTTGTGGAAATCCCTGGATGAGCATATTTAAAGAGACAGATGAAACGAAGTCATGTAATTTATCAAGTCAGGATCCTTGCTAAATGAAGCTTATGTTGATGTCAAATAGCAAATTTGTTTTGCTGAAGAAACTGACTTACCAATCGTGTACAACACCAGCGAACCCTTGCTCAAGTATGAGGGGAAGTGTATTACGAGCCCAGACAGGAACAACATTCATCACCCACACTGACTTCTTTTCCTCCAGAAAGGCAGTGTTTAAACCCCCATAAAGTGCATTCATGTCCATCACATTGCGTATCATGTTATATGGAGGCAATGGATCTTCCTCCCCTGGTCTCTTTGGATGGTCAGAGAAAATCAAGGGTGTAAGTAAAGACCAATAATTTCTTAGAGCTGATCTTGCACTCTGCAGGTCCTCAAAGAGATCTTCAGGCAGAACTCCTGCAAGGCAAAAACTAATTTAATAAACCAGACAGCTATTGTATGCATTCAATGAATAATGAAGAAAAAGTAGAAGCAATTGATGATTTGGGCGCAAGTATTTACGGCTTGAACCACATGCCCAGCAGGTTCAATTCTATAGAGCAAGCAATTCCAAAAAATGCAAAGGGATAACTGTCTCTAAATTCCCTGTCCAAGGCCAATTTTGTAGGAACAATACCTTGGCAGTGCCTTTTTAGTCTCACAAAAGAAGTTTCAGAGAGACAAAAATTTAAATAAAATAAATAGAAGACATTAAGTAAATGCATAAAATATGATAAATGATGTACTTTGAAACAATACTTTCCATGAATTTGAAGCTCCGATGAGCTCAACTGGAAACCTGAGGACATCTTCCGAGCAGGTATCCAGCGCTTGCTAGTCGTCCCACTAATACATGCCACAAGGGGTTGATAATATGGCGTGTCATAATCTTCATTGCAAAGGGGTGGAAAGTTGTGCTTACTGTAGTACAGAAACAGCACAGAGAGACAGAGGGATTACTAAAATTTAGCCAACAAAGTGATTAGAGAGAATAAGGGAAAAGAAAAAGTCTATAAATTCAAGTTTCTTGCTAAGGTCAAAAACTCTCTTGACAATGAACAAAAATTTTACAACTTATGAAGATATCGCATTATAATTGACATCCTCACCGAGATTTATAGCAATCGATATCTACAGTTTTCTGCCAAATTAAAGTCTCATCCTGCTGAGCTATTAGACTCCAACATATTTTCTCTGTTAATTCTTCTATCAGAGTCACTGTGTTTCTTTTCTTCATGCTCAGTGAGCTGGCATATGGTTTACTCATCGGTGAGGTCAAAACAAAGTAACCTCCAGGCTTGAGAACCCGATCAACTTCAATAAGGAACATACCATCTGTATTATTAAGCCAATGTTAAAGAGCATATAATTTCAAGAAACAAAGTGGTGCCAGTTAATTTTAACCTGCTATATAATACAACAATGACAATAATAATGACAAGAAATATCTGCAGCAATGTGAGAGTACTTCATTAAATTAAGCACACTTTTGTAAAGCATGGCTCAAATGTGCAGCATATCATTTACTTTTTCCCTAGAAGTAAATGCAAGGAAAAAGGGCCAAGACACATTACTGACATGAAAATTCTCTGTACTATGATACAAACAAGTTAAATTTCTGTATCAACATGTCACTTCCTATTCCACTAATAACATTGAATTTGTAAGTTTTCCAAAATAATTTTAATGTTATTCATTGGTTATAACATATCACAAAAACTGCCACTGCATTTATTTTCACCATTTTCTTGCAATGAGAAAGCATGTGGCCTGAAATTTATAGACATATATACATGCAAGAAAATCTAGGATATAATAAACAGTTCTCAAAATCTAAACCTTCACATCAAAGCTCCAAATCCCTTCAGAAGTACAAAAATTACATTAAAAAATAACGGATATCAGTATCCTATATGGACACAATTTTCTTGATAAAAATAACTTCCAATTTAGCATGGCATCAATGAGATAGTAATGGTATCATGATCCCACAGCAGATATATTAGCAATAGGGTAAAAAGCTAAAATGGTTGAAAGGAACATACAAACGCACAGCTAGACCTGTTCATGGGATTGGGTATCTGCCCAGCCCAACCTGGCCAGGTCACCCGCATAAAAATGCAGGCTTGGACACATGCTTTTAGTTATAAGCCCGGCCTGGGCCTGGGCCAATTTAAAGCCCGCTTTTATGCAGATGGGTTTGGAATTGATGTGCAAAGCCTAAATGCAGCCAAGCATATACATATTTTTATTTATTTTATTTTTTATTCAGTTATATATTGTAAGATATAAAAAAATATTAAATATTTTTTGCATAAAATATATTCATATATTAGACAAAAATCAATTTTCGCATTAAATATCAATATAATAGTTAAAAAAGTTTCTTACGGGATATTCTTTTTGGTACTAATTTATGAAAAATGTATTAAAAATTTAGATTAATAATTATTATTTCATAAATACAAGCTTAGCCCAGTGGGCTGGGGATTTCAATGTTATTTGCAGGATCAGACTATGTAAACATTTTCACGGGTTTGGACAGACTTGGGTTTAATATTTTGAAAGTCAAGCCCGCTTGAGCCAGGCCCAAACCCGCAAGTTGGTCAGGTCTACACACAGCACATGCACAAGCATTGTGAATATTCTTTGTCATCCTCTGATAACAATAGATAAATATTCTAACAATTGTTAAGCTTGACCAAGTAACAAGAAGAGTAGAGCTTATATAACTTCAGTTTGTTTTCGAACATTTTGACACTTGATTTGGCTCCCCAAAACTATAGCATCAGAACAATTAGTCAGATCCAATATCAGAAAAAATTAGGAGAGTGCGTGTGTTAGAGAGAGAGACTATCCAAAAGAGAAGTGCTCAAGGAGCAATATTGACTAGTTCAAAGAAAATCATTTCGTATTTTTACAATCTTTACTTCTTTAACTATCTTCTTTGACCAGTTTACTAGCAAATTATATTGTTATCCCACTTGACCGAATGTTTCATATCCTTAATAACATCAATTCAACATAGAATTCAGTCAAATTCTACTTCTTGCCAGTGCTTTTTTCACACACCAAATATGAGGTTTCTAATCACAGTTACTTCAATTATTCATTTTAGTGAAAGTATTGGTGCCAGTTAAGGATACTAGGAATATATATAATACATTCCACACTTCAATTTAGTGGAAGCTTCAATAATAGTTTGAATTTGGGAAGTCTGACCTTAGACATGTACATGTGTCTGATATCTATACCTGGCCACAGGTTTTTTTCTAGTAACAATGTAACTAATTATAAAGAAACATTAATCACAGAAATGGAAACAGGTACATGTCTGACCTTAGACATGTACCTTAACTAGTGACTTAAAATGCTTATTTGCTGCTGTTTTCATCTCATTCTTTGAGATAAAGTGATTACCCATTACACTACCATTTCATTCGTAGCTTTATATCTTGGAAGAGCTAGATCCCTCAAGTAAAGTGGTCAAATACAACAAACATAATACAATTATCTTCAGTCTATAATAGTTACGTGGCTAGATATCTCTACATGGACAAAAGGTTAAATTCACTTTACTAAATTTTTACAGAACTTTCTTCCAGAAAATAAGAATTCGCAGTGCACGCAAAAAAAGGGGAAAGAGGGGGGGGGGGGGGGGGGGGGTGGGAACACAAAGAAAAAAAAAATACCCCCAAAAAAAAAATATGAAAGTACCTTTTCCATCCCAGTTAATACCACATTGAGCGCAATGAACCATATCATATGATAATGATGGATACGGAAGCTGTCGTGAAATGAAATTGCCAATCATTGCTGGAAGTCCTCTCTCAAGGGCCAGTTGAACTTGGCTGCCAGTTGCCTCATATGCAGCAATACAGACAGCCATTAGCTTTAGTGATACCAAATGAGCTCCAAAACTACCAAATCCACAACCAATATCCAGAACAGTTCGCACCTGTAACAGGAAAAATAAAGTGATTATGAAAACCTGTAAGCAGTTTGTCATGTACTGATTACTTACATCCAAAAAAGAAAAGAAGATTAGGGCACACCATGTGACGTATTTGTTATCATGCCTGTAATATACACCACAAGATTCAGAATTTATTGAACAATCATACTTGAAGATTGCTACTGTTCTTACAAACCAATATTGCTAGCGGTTTTACAAGCCAATATTTCCAAATAGCAGAAAAAGAAAAAAGCAAGTTCAAATTTGAAAAAAACTTACGCCAGCTTGAAGAAATTCAGAGTCACTTCCTAACCCTATCATCTCAGCAATCTGGCGAGAATAATCTTTGACACCATCAAAAATGAGTCCCTCTTCTGAGTGAAAAGCAATTTGATTTTCTTCAAGTAACATCAACCTATACAGTTTGTCATCCAAAATGGAAAAAAATTATATCAAAAAATTAAATCATTACAACTTGCAATGACCAGTTTAATATTGACTAGAATCCACTTGAAGATTAATGAAAAAGAGTACCTTTTAGTCATGCTTCCAGAGGAAAGAAATTGATCCTTGGTAAGCTTCACATTTCCACTCCATATCACATCTCTACCAACTGGCCACCTTAATGGAATTTTATAGTCCTTTGGAGGGCGAAACAAACACCGGTGTTTTGGTCTTGACATTTCACAATGCCGATCAAACTCCTCCCCATCCTTAAACCCAGCCAATAAATTTGCTGAAACATTGTAACAAGGCACAAAATTCTCTACATCTCTACCGCAAAGTTGCAGCTCATTTTGCCGATTAGCTCCTAATGAGAGTTTTCTCAGCTCCAAATAATCAACTGCAGCTTGCTCCTTTAACCTTCTATAATTTGAATAAATGTCAGGGACTGGAGTATTAGTAACAGAATCAAATGCGCTTGAAGAAGTGGATCCTAAGATTGCTATAAGGACAAGGAGACAAATGAGGCACAATAACAACCAATTAAGCGGGGGTCTGGGGCCAGAAATGACGGATAGTTTGTTGTACCAGGGGCTTCTCATGTCCAGAATCAATTAAGTTTCACAATTCACTAAATAATAGAGGTTGACCCAAATCTCCAAGACCAGCAAAAACCATAACCTATCATAACACATAAGCTTCTATATATGTTACCATGAGTCCGCAGAATTCTAACAAGCATCGAAAAGAACTTCCTATAGAGCTTTTACAGAGAGATCGTACCAACCAATATAGGCATTACCCAAAACTAGATAACACGACTCAGTTCCACCATATAACAAGCAGAAGAATATGAATCGTGATAATGAATCAACGATCCGCAAAATTCAGATAAGCAGAAGAAGGAAGATCCGCAATGACGCTTCAGTATCATAAAAATGGAGAAACGACCACAGTTGAGGGAAAGCCAAACCAGTCGCCAGTAAAACCAATCAGATCAACCTGCTGGGAAAGTCAAAAGAACCAAACAAACAAAAAATTCAATGTCACAACAATTGGCTGTCTTAAACGACCTATCTCGCTATCTAACAAGAAAACAAAAGCAAAAAGGAATCTGAAAACAAACTGAATTTCAGTCCGCAAAAAATATATATAATATAGTCCCATTAACGAATCCAATTCTTCTTTTCACTTTATAGTTTATAATTCCAATTCCAATTCCAAGAAGGAAAAACAGACAGAGGAAGTCAATGCATAAATTTCCATTTCTATACCAAATCCAGATCTCGGAAAGGAAAAGGAAAAAGAAAAATGAGACAAGAATCAGAGAATATGATACATTACAGGAGGGGGAGAAAATCCAACCAATTATAATGAAGCATTAGGAACAGAAACGGAAAGAAAGAGAACAAAAATGGAATAGATTAGGGTTTTTGAAGGCAAATACCAGTTAAGGAAGGTTGAAGAGCGGAGAAAGAGCTAATTTAGGCAGTGTCCAATGAAATCGGGATTGTAATTTAGAGTGTAGGAAAATGACACATAAATGGAGATCTAGTAAAGGCTCTCACGTTTAGACAAGAGGAGCAGGCAAATTTTCACCATCAACATTCCTTCACAGAGAGATTTCTTTTTAATTTATGAGAGAAGAAAGAGAAGATAATATTTGTGATTTTATGGCGTTCTTCACTTTTACTTTTTGTTCACTTTGTTGTCACATACGTACACGCTATTCCTTTTAAAATATAATTACGAGTAACATTACCTCAGTTGTTATACTTATCTAATCACTCAATTTTATTTTCAAAATAATTACAAACTTGATTCTAACCTTTGAAACGATAAGAATTGAAAGTGTAACATATTTTTATAACAATTAAAATTTTAAATTATTATTTTATAATAATCAAAATTTAATATAATTTTTCTTTTAAAAATCAAATTATTTTGTGATATAATAACTATATAAAATTCATTGATTACTCAAAATTATAAAAAAATAACCTTATCATATCAATATATTTTTAAACAATTTGCTTCTAATAAGGGTCCGTAGATGCTGCACTGTTTAAAAAAATATCGTGTCACTATTTTTGAAAAAAATTTTACATTTTACATTCTTATATTACCATTATAACATCAAATAGTTTGATTTTTTTAAAAAAAATAAATATACAATGTCAATCATTATAAAATGATAATTTAAAATTTTAATTTTTTAAAAAAATATTAGGATTCCAATTTTTATAATTCTAAACATTTGAAGTTAAATTTGTAATTATCCCTTTATTTTAATAACAAGCATGTCAATCTTAAATAAATTTTTAATATTATAAAAATTATTAAATTATTTATAATATATGGAAGAAAAACTTAAAGTGGACATTTTGTTTAATTTATTCAAACACTACGTATATTTTAAAATGCACATTTTTAAATAAAATACAATGCTAGTTGGTAATATAATTTAGAATTTTCACTTTTCTAATTACTATAATTTTAAATTAAAAAATTAAAAATCATTATTTTCAATTTATTTTTGCACCATAAAATATTTATTTATTATTAACTGTTATTTATGAAAAGTTTAATCACGATAAATAATCACATTTGAAAAGGCATTGTGTAATTGAATTTGAATATAATTAGTGGTTATTATATTCAAGTGGTATATTTATCCAACTAAGTAATTACTTGACCAGTGTGTAATTGGAAGAAATTGAATCCTTCGGATTAAACTCTCCAATTCACACCACCCATGAGAATGGACGGTAATTACGTAATGTAATTACCCTTTATTGTGCTAATAATAATTTTTTTTAAAAAAAGGAAAGAAAAAACAGTATGATTATACTGAATTATCAAATATAATAGTGTTAATTCAAATATAGTTATATAACAACAATTAAATACATTTAGTAATTATAAAAAAAAAATGTAATTACACTGCAAACTAGTTTCCAAGCACTCCCTAAAATGCTAAAAAATTATGCTTATATCTTTATAATTTCTAGAGCATTGCACATTAATCTTCCGGTTTCATTATGGTTAGTTGATTAACCGACAATTCTATATGCACGAGAGTTCATGATTTCGAGGGGAAAAACTAATGACAACCAACTTTTGAACTACAACAACATATACATAATCTCCAGATAAAATTTTATGATTAATTAATATTTTTATATTAAATTACTTTTAATGTTAAATTTATATATATATATATATATGTATTATATTTTTTTCCTATATAAGTATAATTAAAAATAATCTATTTAAAAAATAATGACACATACATAATATATGAAGAATTAATTAAGATATTCATATCCCATCTAGATAAAAATTGAGAGTCACAGGTGGAATTGAACTGGAGTTAATCATATATCAATGTTTTAATAATATAATAATATTTTTCATTGTGTATATATAAAAAGTAGATATTTAATTATACATTTTATATATTTATACATAAATTAAAATTTAACTATATTTATTATAATATATATATATATATATATATATATATATATATATATATATATATATAATTATGAAATTAAAATACAATTTGAATTTAAATAGACTTGATTTTTAAGATAGATAAATAAAATTTAATAGAATACCTTAATTATCAATTTAAAAAAATATAATATCAAATTATAATTTATAAATTATAATAATAAATATATTCAATAAGATTAAAATACAATGATAAATATTGTAATGTCTATGCACCAAGGCTCCGGGGGCAGTGCTCCGAAACCCAAAAAGGATACTCGAAGTACTGGGTCACTCGCAAGAATCTCGAGGCTGAGCACATTGTACAATAAACTTTAAAAGCTTCAAAATGGGTGAAAATGGCTTCAATTAAAAATTTAGTAGAAACAATAAATTGTTTCAGACTATAAACTAGTGGGTCATGGATCATATCGAGTTAGGTCGGGATTGACTCGAGATAGGCTTCGGACGGATATGAAAATATTACACCCTCATGGTTAAAAATTGTAATGAGTCTATTGATGAAAGAATTTTTAAATTCCAAAGCCATTTGCAAAATTTTTTTAAAATCAAGGTTTTGTACATAAATCAAGACAGTGGTTAACTGACCTGCAAGTGGAATTTAGCCATAAAATTTTACGAGTCTCTAAATAGGACTAATTGAGGATTTTTGAAGCAAACAGTGTAATTTTTTGAGGTCGTTTGAGATTTTATTAATTCTCATAGAACTACGATTTTCCCAAAATCACACTAGCCTAATTTTCGAAGGAATTTGGCCATGAATTTTGGCGTGCCTCTAATTGCAGATAAATCAGGATTTTAAAAATAAACGTAACAATTTTTGGAAGTCCGAGCGGCAGTATAAAAATTTTTGAAGTTCTACCACAAACAGAATTGCTGCGAAGTGCCAAAAATTTAATTCACCTACTTTCCAATGGAATTTTGCCGTGAAATTTTGTGAGCATTAAATTAGGATCAAATGAGGATTTTAGAAATAAACGATGCATTTTTTCGACAACCGTATGATTTTTTAAAAAATCCTGAAGTTTGCAGCCCCTATTTTCGAAAAATTGAATTTCAGGGCACTCGGGGGCCGTGTGTCGCGACTCGAGGCACCCTGATACTCACTCAATGGCTGGACTACGTGGCTAACCCCATGGATAGGCACTTGGCCACCATTTTCTCCCTCAATAATTTTTTTTATTGACCTCAAATTTGGCCTTGAAATGTTGTCCACGTTGGGGACATCATTTCCTCTCCTTCTTTGGGCTATCCAGCCTTATTTTTCTCATGGTGAGGGCACCAAGAGCTCTGACACCAGTATAAGACTCATTATGTCTCAAATTTTTCTTTTTGAGGAAGGGAACTCCTGCATTGGAATAAGAGGAAGTGAGGTTTATCTAAGATCAAGGACAACTAAGGGCATGGAAAGAAGGAGCCATAAAAGTTGATCAAGTTTGTGAATTTAATTCCATTATCAGCGTGACTCATCCTCTCCTTTTCTTTTTAGTTTTTCTATTTCGTGTCCTGATCCTGTAGGAGTTGAAATGCAGTAAATGTGGATGAAGCATTAATGATTGATATTGTGTGGAACCATGAATAAATTGTTGGCATGAATCTAAGTGAAATCGTGTTTATGTGTGTGAGTGCTGAAGTACAATTCGTACATGGTTCAAAGGTTTATTGAGGGGTATAACTAGGGCAATAATAAGGTTCAGCTCTGTGTGTGTGTATGTGTGGCTTGAGGGGCTGCTATAGGATATGTTGGGTTGATGAAAATATTTACATGAAAATGTGACGTGTGTAGGAATGGTGGCTAATGTAAATGTGTGGGTAGAAAGTTGGTATTTCGCTAATAGCATTGTGTAGGGATCTAGGAGAGGAATGAAAGAGCTATGTCTAGAGAGAAGAATACACCCTTGGGCCGAGAGGTACCAATTTGTGCCTCAGCTTAGGGGAACATGTGAGTGGATGTGTGGAAGATGGGAGGTTTTGGGATAGTGTATATTGAGTGAAAGGGACAATAGGATGTATGTGTGTGGCTTGCAAAACTAGGCGGATGCTAGGAAGGTAATGACCAATAATGTAGGACATAGAGCATGTTTATACACACTTAGGGCAGACTAAAGATATGTGGCTAATAAGAGTGATAATTTGTGGAAAGAAATTGTCGGGTATTGAACATGCTAGGTCAAGAGGGGTGTATGTGATAAAAAGCGTAACATATAGTGGAGTCGATAATAATGCAATAACATAATACAATTACATTGGCAAGACTTGTATATTATTAACTTGACAAAACCACTCATGCAAGGAAGTAATATGATATGTTGAGAATGAGTTAAAATAGGAGAGAAAAATGGCTTTAGTTAAATATAAAGAAATCGTCTAGAAATTGCTTTAACAAAAGTATAATGGCACAAAATGGTGCCGACGTTACAAACCTTGGTGCATTTAAATAAAGAGAAAAGTGGAGTTGTTCCTTAAGGGTAGTGTGACAAAATGCAAGGATATACACTTAAGCCTACTTTGTTCCCTTATGTTGGCATGTGAATACAACTTTAATATACAAATGTGAAGTGATATTTACGTATGGAAATGGTATAAGTACAAAGGACCGATAGTGATATATCTCGATTCTAATAAGAGAACTTGTGCTTAAAAATAATATGGCTAACTTAAGATGGGATAATGCTTGAGAAACCAATGGCCTAAACAAGTAACTAGAAAATGCTTGGGAAATATCTTGAAAGAATGTGAATAATTTTGCCTAAAGAAATGCTTCTATAATCGAACAAAATGATGCTTATGTTGTAAACTTTTGTATACTTGAATTGAAGAAGAAATTAAAGTTATTTTTAAAGCTTAATGTGCAAGTATGAAATTGGCATGTATTTGAGCCTATAAGGGCTAATTGCTAGCATGAAATAAGGAATAGAAAGATGTCTAAAATATATCAGCTATAGGCCTATGATTGTGTCAATAAATATATCAGCTACGGGTCTATAATTGTGTCAATAAATATATCGGCTATGGGCCTATAACTGTCCTAAAAATCCATTTTTTAGAACTTATAACTAAAATGGACAGTAAATGATATTCAAATGTGGAATGAAACTATGAATGGATAAAATGAATGGTGAAATTTACCCTGAAAAAAATGAGGCAAAATGAGCCTTATAATGATTGTCACAAAATAAGTAATAGACTTGTAATTATCCTAAAATGACCCC
>CANXYI010901222.1:0-10089 GCA_948208565.1 Hura crepitans
AAAAATAAATGTCAAATCACTTGAAACATGTCTTTTTTTTTTTCAATTTTAAGATTTAACCATTTTTGGTTTTTAATATCCTAACATGACAGATTTCTTTCCTTCCATATAGTACATACAAGCATTAACAATTCTTTAAAACTTTCTGTCCTTTATATTTTAAACATGGAAATGATGCATCAGACTTTCCTTCTATTGGTATTAATGGTAGATATTCCATATTATTACCAAAGAAATGAAATAGTATAGATATTCCATCTATATCTCAATTGCTGTTGTAAATAAAATTTTCTGTGCTGTATTTAGTTATTTATAATTTTATGGATGGTAAGTTCAGTTTTCATTGGGCTAGGATGAGCTGGGCCCTTGCCTCTTACGTACCATGCATATATGTTTCGAACATGTTAAGTCTGTATTGCATAAAGCTTAGACAAGCCCATGTGGGATTGAATTTTGATTTAAAATAATATTGATTATGGAATCACGATTCGAAGCGCCCTTTAAAACATATGCTTTTGTATGTTATATGTCCAGGTGACAAACGGGGTCGGATTATAAACGGATAAAAAAAATTTATGAGTTATAAATGAAAAATGTCACAAACGAATTGAATTTTAAAAGAGTCAAGTTATACGACATTTCTTTTTTAAAAATTTTTATTAGAAATAAAAAATACGTATATAACTTTTAAAAACATTTTTTTCACGATTCATATTATGTAAAAATAATAAAATTACAAGATAAAATAGATCATAACACTACAAAAGAAAAATAATTTAGCAATGGAAATTATCTAAGGATTAAAGTCCGTAGTTAATTAGATGGAAATTGCTTCGGAAAGTCAAAACCTATTGCTAACTTAAAGAATATAACTTTCATCCATAGATATAGTGACGGATTATCGATGGAAGTCACATTTTGGTGTAAATTTATGACACGCAACATGTGAAAATAAGAGAGGGCGAGAAAGTGGAATAGCTAATGTATTGAAATAAAATAGTTGTGGTTTACATTGTTTATGGCTTGGTTATATATACAAGGATAGATGAACGTAAAACTAAATGATAAGTATGACTATCTGAAATACAAACTAGCAGATAAAAGGTATTTATCTTTAACAACCCCCCTTCAAGTTGAAGGTGGAGGGACATAAAGACGAAGCTTGTCGCAATGGAATTCAAATAGCTAGAAACCAAATGGCTTAGTCATTATGTCAGCAATTTAATCAGAATTAGAGATGAATTGAATATGAAGAAGACCTCTTTTGAGCTGGTCACGAATGAAGTGGTAGTCTATCTCCACGTGCTTAGTGCAATATGGAAAACAGGATTAGAGCAAAGATAAATGGCACTGACATTGTCACACCAAAGAGTGGCAGGGGCTTAAGGCAGGTAACCAAACTCGCGAAGAAGAGTAGTTAACCACATAATCTCAACAGTGATGTTGGCAAGGGACTTATATTCACTTTCTGTAGAGGATCTAGCAATGGTTTGTTGTTTTTTAGAGGACCAAGAAATAAGATTCTTGCCAAGGTAAATTAAATACCCATTTATAGACCTTCAATCATCAAGACAACCTGCCCAATCATTATCAAAATAACTTTGAATATGAAAATCAAAGTGGCAAGAAATAAACAAGCCACAACATGAAGTGTGACAAAGGTAGCAAAACAAACTCTTGTAGGCTTGCCAATGGATATCAGTAGCATAATGCATAAATTGAGCTAATTTATTTACACTAAAAGCTATGTTAGGACGCATTAAGGTACCATATTGTAAAGCTCCAATTACTTGACGATATTGTTCAGCGGAAGAGAGAGGTGTAACGTCCCGAAAATCCTAACTTTTATGAATAATATTTCCTAAGATGATTAGTATTTCCCAAAACCTAATTCACACTAATTGGATCAATAAGAAGTCTTAATTATAAAATAATTTTGGATAAAGTTTGAAGCCAATCTAAAGTCGTTTGGATGGTTAAAAACACAAAAAAAGATTTTATGGTAGTGTCACGTGAATAATGACTTAATTTTAACTAAACCATAAAATATTTAATTTTTGCTCAAAAAATTTCGAGATAGATACTTAAAAATTTCAAATAGTCTAATGGCATTAGAGTCAAAATTTTTTAATATAGATAGTATTTTTACTAAAAATAGGGCTAATTTTACAAGTTAAATTTTAATGAATTTTCTCATTTTTTAAACCCAAAATTTTAGAGGTCTATGAAACATAAATTTACTTGATTTTTGGGATTTACAATGAGGTAATTAGAAGATAAGAAAAAGGGAAATAATAGAAGAAAGAGGAAGAGAGGATTCATTTAATTAAAAGTGGCACACATATATAAATCAAACCTTCATATTTTTGGGTCAAAGCTTTAATAGTGCCCATCTCCTCCTCCTTCATCTTCTTCAAGTGGCCAACTTATTCCCTTTTCTCCCTTTACCTTCTTTTTTTCTTTTTCCCTAAAAATCACCCCTTAAATCATGATTCCATCCATTAAAGCAAACTCCCAAAACCTTTAGAGTATATTTTTAGCTTGAGATTTAAAGAAATCAAAAGTTTTTACGGGTTTTCCATTTCAATGAATAGTCATCAAATTTCGATCAATTAAGATTTTTCGCTAATCGACATTTTTTTTTACATTCCACTGGTGCCTAAAAGTGTGCTTTTAGGCTTGTTTTAATTTTTAGATGTATATATGATTAATTATGAATTTTTTTAAGTTGAGCCTATTTGTATTCGTAGACAAAAATCCAACCCAAGCATCTAAGGGAAAGGAGAAGGTTTAAGCAAGTCTCAAAATCATGTTTTAACCCATTTTGGTATGTGTACTCACCTTAATATGTGAGTTAATTATTTGTTTGAGCATTTAATGTGATTTTTGGCATTATGTGATATTAAATGCCATAAAATAAATGTGATTAGTGATGGATGCTTACATGGGATAATATGTATGTGTGATTATGAGTTTAAATTAGATATGCAACGGTGTGTGCATATGAATGCCGAATGCCTCATATGGGTTATATGTATGTGTATGGCTTATGTGATGTGGAAAATGCATGTTTTTCTTGATTTTATTGATATGCATATGCTATGGATGGAAATGTGTTAGAGGTGATATGGATCAAGTATGAAAAGTTGATTATATGAGTATGTTTGGTGTAGGGCCGAAATTGGTCTTTTGATGCATGTAAGAGTTTTCTTGTTATGTGTAAGTTTATAAGCTTATCATAAGCTTAATGGATATTAAGATTATTAGAACATGTTTATGTTGGAATGAGTGAACTTTAAATCATATTTTATATGTTTAGTTAATGTGTATTATGGATGTGGGAGTGTTGATAATTCCCAAATTATAGGCATGATTGATATTTTGGGTTTTTGCTTATGGTGTGATAAGCTTTAATGGTTAAAATGAAATGTTGGTTTAATGTATGTTATTGAGATAATGAACCTGAAATTTATGCTATGAGTATGTGTCTTTTGTGCTTTTATAAAACATTGATGTTGATTACATTCAAGCAAATAATGAGCATGGTAATAAGGCTAAAGGCTAAGATATGATGAGATATTGAACAAAATTTATTCTCTTGCTAAAAGAGATAATATTGTGACTAAGAAGATATTAACTTAAGATGGTGGATTTAATGAGTTTAATAATGCCCTATACGATTAAATAACCTAAATTGGATAGGTTGATCAGTCAACTAAGGAGCAATAGCAGTTGCTAGGGTATCTATGAATATAATTTAGCATGTGGGCAATCTTTGACCTTAAGTCATGGGCTCCGATTTTATATATGATATTTAGGTCTAGATTTTGGACTACAAGTATTGTGCATTAAATTTTAAATTTTGATTAATACCTTTAGGTTTTGTGTATGATCTGCGAATCAATATGACTATGGGCCATGTCCTGCTATCCAATGTATGGATAATTGTCTCTTAGGTATAGGCATGTGTTAAACTATAATATTAAATAAAATTGGCAATTCTTTTAAGTAGAGCCTTATGATGATTATATTATTATTTTGGCATATCTATGTGGTCTTATACTTATCTTTAATATGGTTGTTGATGTAAAAGTCAATTGTAGCTGATTTATGTGATGTTATGAATCTCATTGGTATTAACATGCAATTATGTGTACATTTTGAGCTATATTCATATGTTATTGGTATGGATGCATACATATTTTATTCTTACCATAAGTGGGTTTGGCGGGCTATTACAGGAGGTTTGTCAAGAATACCACGACTATTTATGTGCATCTAATAGTGAGGACTTAAGACAATAGATTTTGCAAGATGCCTATAATGCTCTATATGTTATGCATCCTGGTAGTACCAAGATATACCAAGACTTGAAGACAATCTATTGGTGGTCGAACATAAAGAGAGACGTAGATGATTTTGTGACCAGGTGCCTTACTTGTCAATAAGTTAAGACTGAGTATCAAGTTCCATCTGGGTTGCTTTATCCTATAGCAATACCATAATAGAAATGGGATCGGATTACCATGGATTTTGTAGTTGGGCTATCGATGACCAGGAACAAATATGCCTCGGTATCGGTTGTGGTTCAAAGATTGACCAAGTTAGCATATTTCATTCCAGTGAGGATGGATTTCTCTTTGAAAAAGTCGTTAGAGCTGTATATTGATAGGATAATCCGATTACATGGGATGTTATCTTCCATTATTTCTGATTAGGACCTCGGGTTTATATCAAGATTTTAGAAGAAACTCCATAATGCTTTAAGGATCAGATTGAGTTTTAACATGACTTTTCATCCATAAATGAATGGTCAATTAGAGAAGGTTATCCAAAACCTGGAAGATATGTTAAGAAGTTATGTGATTGAGTTTAAAGGCGGTTGGGACTGTTATTTGTCTTTAGCAGAATTTGCCTATAATAACAGTTGCCAGACGAGTATAGGTATGGCTCCATATAAAGCCCTATATGGGAGGAGATGCAGAACACCGTTATGTCAGAGTGAACTTAGTAAGAACAAGCTCATGGGGCCAGATTTGATTAAGGATGCAGAAGAAAAAGTAAAGATCATTAGATAGAGACTTAAGGTTACTTCAGACATACATAAGTCGTATGCAAATTTAAAGAGAAGAGTATTCAGTATCAAATGGGTGACAAGGTTTTTCTGAAGGTATCTCCATGAAAAAAGGTGTTGAGATTCAGCAAAAAGTGTAAGCTAAGTCTATGGTTCATTGGGTCATACGAGATAATAGAACGTGCAAGTCCTTTAGCTTACAGACTAGCTTTACCCTTAAAATTACAACAGATTCACGATGTGTTTCACTTGTCTATGCTAAGAAGATATAAATTGGATCTAACATATGTGTTGTCAGTTGAAGAAGCGGAGATATGGCCAGACTTGTCATATAAAGTAAAGCTAGTGAGTATCTTGGCCTGTGAGGTTAAGGAGTTGCGGAACAAAATTGTGCCGTTGGTGAAGGTTTTATGGCGACATCATGGCATGGAAGAAGCAACACGGGAGAGTGAAGCTTAGATGAAGAAGCAGTATCTGCATCTCTTTAATCCAGGTAATATCAAGAACGACATTTCTTTTAAGAGGGAAAGTAATGTAATGCCTCGAAAATCTCAAATTTTGTGAATAGTACTTCCCGAGATGAATAGTATTTTCCAAAACCCGAGTCTCACTAATTAGACCAATGAGAAGTATTAATCATAAAATAATTTTGGATAAAGTTTGAAGCCAATCTAAAATCCTTTGCATGGTTAAAAATGCAAAAAAATATTTTACAACAGTGTCACGGGATTAGTAATATAATTTTAGCTAAACCATAAAATATTTAATTTTTGCTCAAAAAATTTTGAAATTGATACAATCTGATGCTTAAAAATTCCAAATGGTCCAATGAAATTGGAATCAGAATTTTTGAATATTGAAAAGTATTTTTACTAGAAATCGGGCTAATTTTACAAGTTAAGTTTTATCAGATTTTCTAATTTTTCAAGCCTAAAATTTTAGAGGTCTATGGAATATAAATTTTTATGATTTTTGAGATTTATAATAAGGTAATTAGAAGATAAGAAAAGGGAAAAATAAAAGAAGAAATAGGAAGAGAGAATTTATTTAATTAAAAGTGGCACACATATATAAGTCAAACCTTCATATTTTTTAGTCAAAGCATTAATAGTGCCCATCTCCTCCTTCTTCCTCTTCTTCAAATGGCTGACACCACTCCTATTTGTCCCTCCACCTTTTTTTCTTCTTCTTCCCTAAAAAATCACCCCTCAAATCATGATTCCATCCATTAAAGCAAACTCTCAAAACCTCTAAAGTATATTTTTGGCTTGAGATTCGAAAGGAAACTGAAAGTTTTTACGGGTTTTCCATTTCGGTGAATAGAAATTGAATTTCAATTAAGTAAGCATTTTCGTAAATTGATATTTTTCCTATATTCTATGGGCACCCAAGATTATGTTTCTGGGCTTGTTTTGATTTTTATATGTTTGTATAATTTATTGTGAATCTTCTAAGTTGAGCTTGGTTTGTATTCATAGACGAAAATGCAACTCGAGCAGCTAAGAGAAAGGAAAAGGTTCCAACAAGTCTCAAAATTGTGTTTTGACCCATTTTGGTATGTGTGTTCACCTTAATATGTGAGTTAATCATTTGTTTGAGCATTTAATATGATTTTTGACATTATGTGATAATAAATGCCATGAAATAAATGCGATTAGTGATGGATACTTCCATGGGATGATATGTACGTGTGATTATGAGCTTGAATTGGATTTGCAATAGTGTATGCTTGTGAAGGCCGAATGCCTCATGTGGGTTATATGTATGTGTATGGCTTATGTGATATGGTTATATGTATATGTATGGCTTATGTGATATGGAAAATGCAGGTTTTCTTGATTTTATTGATATGTATATACTATGGATGGAAATGTGTTAGAGGTGATATAGATCAAGTATCAAAATTTGATTATAGGAGTATGTTTGGTGTAGAGCTGAAATTGGTCTTTTGATGTATGTAAAAGTTTGGTTGTTATGTGTTGGTTTATAAGCTTATCATAAGCTTATTGGATATTAAGATTATTAGAACATGTTTATGTTGGAATGAGCCAACTTTAAATCATGTTTTATATGTTTAGTTGATATGTATTATGGATTTAGGAGTGTTGATAATTCCCAAATTATGGGCATGATTGATATTTCGAGTTTTTGCTTATAGTGTGATAAGCTTTGATGGTTAAAATGAAGTATTGGTTCATGTATGTTATTGAGATCATGAACTTGAAATTTATGCTATGAGCATGTGTCATTTATGCTTTATAAACATTGATGTTAATTATGTTCAAGCATATAATGAGCATGGTAATGAGACTAAAGGCTAAGATATGATGAGATATCGAACAAAATGTATTCTCTTGATAAAAGAGATAATATTATGAATAAGAAGATATTAACTTAAGATGGTGGATTTAATAAGTTTAATAATGCCCCATATGAATAGACAACTTAGATTGGATAGGTTGACCAATCAACTAGGAAGTGATAGTAGCTGCTAAGGTATCTATGTATGTAATTTAGCCTACAGGCAATCTTTGACCTTAAGTCATGATTTTGTACTTTGAGTCATGTGTCATGGGCTTCGAGTTTGTATATGATATTTAGGTGCGGGTTTTAGACTATAGGTTCTGTGCCTTAGATTTTAAATTTTTATTAATACCTTTGGGTTTTGCATATGACATGCGGATCAATATGGCTACGGGCCATGTCCCGCTATCTAGTGTATGGGTAATTGTCTGTTAGGTATAAGCATATGTTAAACTATAATATTAAATAAAATTGGTAATTCTTCTAAGTAAAGCCTTATGATGATTATATTATTGTTTTGGCATATCTATGTGGTCTTTAGTCAATTGTAGCTAATTTATGTGATGTTGTGAATCTCATTGGTATTAACATGCAATTATGTGTACATTTTGAGCTATGTTCATATGTTATTGGTATGCTTGCATACATATTTTATTCTTGCCATAAGTGTGACAGGATTTTTATATGCAATGATAATATTACATGTGTATGCCATAATCATATATTAAGGTGAATACACCACTAAGCGAAAGCTTAGCTCATCGTGTTGTTTGGGTGCATAGGTAAAAAGGCAGCAAACTAGAGTCAAAACCTTGGAAACACAGGACTTTATCTAGAAGTTATCCCATTTAGGTATTTTTGGATCTCTTTTTGTGTAATTTTTGTGATGTAAATATTCAAATAACACTCTTGTGAAGAATGAGGAATTAGGCCTAATCTATATTTTTTTAATTATGTTCTGTAATCTCTTATTAACAGATGATTTAAACTTTCTTTTAAAAGTTTTCAAATGCTTGCATGATTTGTATGATTTATGTTTCTAATGCATGCTTAAAAGTATTGCCTCGTGTTGATAATGAAGGGTCAGATGGACCCAATTTGAGTGGAGATGAGTTAGATAATGTTATAAAAGTGCTTTTTAATAGGTTACTATTTGGAAAAGTGTTTCAGTACAGCTTTTATGCTATTAAATTTTTGACATGATGACCTTATTAGTGTGCCTCATAAAATATGTTTTTAATTTTTCACCATTTTTATAACTTGAGCATGAAAGGAATATTTTGATTAAAGAAAAGTTTTAATTTGAATGTGTTTTTTCTAATAGAATAGTTCAGATATGAGTAAGTGTTCTGCTCGTTATTTGGGTATGATGTATGGAATAAATAACGGGTGTCACAAAACTAGTACCCATTAACTTGCTTAAGTTAGGAGTAGTTGCCATAGGTGTGGGACACCTTTTGGAATCATGCATTTTAGTTTCTTGTAATAAATTCAACTTATTTTTCCTATGTAAAAAGCAAGCCATCTGGAACATGTCGAACTTCAATGCCAAGAAAGTAGAGTAAGGAACCCAAGTCTTTAATAAGAAAAACAGTTTGGAGTTGGGTAAGAAGCCAATCAATCTATGCATTGTCATTACTTGTAACAATGATCTTATCAATGTACACAGGGACAAAAAATTTTAGAGTACCTTACTGCAGAGTAAACAAAGAGTGATCAGCTTGGGAAGAGTGAAAGCCAAGGCGAAGGAGGAATTCAAATAATCACTAGAACTAAGCCTATGGAGCCTGCTTCAACCTATACAGGGAGCACCTAAGTTTGCATACATGTTGAGGATATTAAAGATTAATAAAATCATGAGGTTGCTCCATAAATAATTCAGTGTCCAAAAATCCATGTAGAAAGACATTAGATATATCTAATTGCCGGATGGACCAAGATTGGACTATGGCAAGAGCCAAAATAGTACGGATGGTGGTGAATTTCACAAAAGGAGAAAATGTCTTAGAATAATTGATGCCAAATTGTTAGGTGTACCCTTTGGCAACAAGACAAGCTTTGTAATGCTCAATTTTGCCATCTGAGTTCCTCTTGATTCTAAATGTCCATTTGTTGCTAATGATGTTCTTATTTACTAGTCTAAAAACTAAGTCCCAAGTATTTGTATCACTTAATGCTTTGAGTTCATTGTTCATTGCATCCCTCCATTCTTTAAATTTTTTTTTGCTTGAGTAACATTTTTAGGTTCCACAGTAAGTGGTACAAGGTGGGTAGTGGTTGTGTTTGCTTGTCTACGGTGCATGGTAAAAGATCGAAGTAACATTAGATGAGTTTTAAGTGGCGAAGAATTAGGTAGGTTGTTTGAATAGTTGGTAAGATCAACAACTAAGGAAACAGATGGGATAGATAAAGTAGTTGGGGATGATGACATGGTGTTGGAATTATGTTGGGAAGATGAAGTAAGGATAAAGTTAGCTAGGACAATTAGGTAAGTGGTGAATTTGAAACAAAATTTGATAAGAAGTGAAAAGGAGATTGAGATAAAGGAGAAGATTGAGACTAACCTGATGCAAAGTCCTTTGAAAGTGAGGAAAGTGACGTCACACTCATCTAAAGGCTGGAAGGTTGCATTTCTATTAGACACTTGTGTTAAATGGAAACATTTTGGTATTAAATCTCACATGTTTTGATAAGTAAATGCATTTATTAGA
>CANXYI010901225.1:0-10992 GCA_948208565.1 Hura crepitans
TTAATTTTTTTCACCTTAATAAAAATACACTGAAAATTTAAATATGAGATAAATTAATGTACCTATTGGCATCTCAATAAATGAATTCTGAATTCTTTTAAATATGTTAAACATTTAATTTCACGTTCGTGCAAAAAATAAGCGTTATTTAAAAGAATTTATTAAATATTTTATATCGATTAATTATACGATAGTTGTGTTTCTTCTCTCCCTTTGAGTTAGTTTTTTGGGTGAGTTAGGCACGAGTCTATTTTTTTAACATAATATCAGAGCCACCGGTTGCGATGTTAGGATTACCCGCAGGTGTCTGTATATACTCACGCTCCAGACTTTTCAGACTTTCCGCTATGTTTGGCCTTAAGCGTGAGGGGGTGTGTTGAATATTCCACATTGGTTAATTATAAGATGGTTGTGCTCCTTATAATAGTATGTGCAATCTTCTCCCTTTGAGCTAACTTTTGGGGTGAGTTAGGTACAAATCCATTTTCTTAATATAATTATTTTTATTTTTATAGTTATCAGTTTTGAATTAAATAATTTAATAAATTTAAAATGTTTGGATTTGATATATAAATAAAAAAATAAATGAATAAAAAGAAAGAGATTTGAGAGGGCTCGGCAACAACTATTGAAAGACATACGTTTTGGGAAATGCAGTAACTTTGATCACCAATCTATCATTCATTTTTCTTATCAATTTATAGGGAAAATATTTGAAACTTTTAGAATCTAAATTGTGTATTATAAATGCAAAAATATATATTTTTTATTTTATTTTATTTCCTTATTGCCATTCACTCCAAGGGATGCACTGTGCATGTTTTGAGCATTTGATAAATTTTCTTTTTTAAGTTGAGATGGAAAATGGTCTCTCTATATATAAATAATTCGAAAAGAAAGGGTCGGCTTTGATAATAGACCTTAACAGCTAAAATTTAATATAAATTTTTTATTTAATTAACGGATTCTATGTGTGTATATATATATATAATTTAATGTACGAAAGAAACACATGCGGCTGAACATGGTTCAGTACTCGAGTTCTTGGTTATTAATTAATCAAAGTTCAAAAAAATTATTTTAAAATTTTGAGAAATAGATAATATTTATTTTAATTTTTTTAAATGTTCTTGTGATAAATTGAAAGATAATTTTCATTTAAATTTTTTTTTAAATAGATGAATTTTGTCTCAAAATAATGAAAATTTAATGGTAAAAATTGATAAAAAAAATTAATTTTTATTTATTTTGAATGTTCAAAGGTAAAAGATGATTAAAAACATTTAAAACCAAATGCTGAAAAATTTGGCGAATAAACAGAAAGAAAATTATAGTATAAAATAACAGTGATTTTGTTGCATTTCTAATTTTGATTTGAATGAAAATTTTAATTAAATTGAATTGATTAAATAAAGTTATATAACATTATTGATAAAAACTAAATCGATTATTTAAATTAACTGAATTAATTTTTAAATAAAAATCAAACCGTACTTACCGTTGGAATCATAAAAATCTACAATTTTGCTGCCAGTGGTTTAACTTTAAATCAAGATTAGCCAAAGCCAGCATTTCAAATCCATGGTCCAAAAAAAAAACCAACTAAGAGGCAGTTGTTTCCTCACTCAAATTAAAATGTAATTATGAATATGGTAAGGTGATCTGGATATGTCAATTTGTACAATAGGGACTTTCTTGTTTCATTTCATCATTATTCATCCATCAAAATTTACCTTATTATGATATATATAAAAAAAATCTTATTTTGATTTTAACGCGTTAATCATATTTTTAAATAAATAAATTAATTAACGACAATTTATTTATTGCATCTAATATTGATTAAGATTTTCCCCAAATTAATTTTAATGTTAACTAAAAAGGATTTAACTATTTATAACAGAAATGATCTATTCTATTAAAATATAAATTAAATTTGTTTTTGAATGAGACGGTAAATTTTTTTTTTTGAATTTAAAATTTAAAAATAAAATATTTTTAAATGATTTAAAAAAAATCAAAGTTGAACTCTTTTTAAAAGATAAGCTCCATGGGAGATCCGACCCAGCAGAAAAAAAAAAAAGAGAAAGTAGAAACAGTCAATTGCATGAAAAGTGGAAAGCTGCATGCAGGACAAGTGTGTAAATATGAGATAACAAGACAAGAAAGAAAATAATAATAATAATAATAATAATAAAACGGCAAGGTCATAACAGTAAAACCAAAAGAATTTGTATTAGTCAAGAAAATAATTTAGAGAAAGTATTAAGCAACTTTATTTTTTATTTAGAAAATTAAAAATAAATTTGAGAAAAAAAATAATAAAAAAAAGAGAAATTTATCCCAGTTCCGCTCGTCCGGGTCTCTCGCGACGTTGTTTTGTTTCAGACACATTTTCTTCTCCGCAGAGCTATAAAGTCACCTCCCCCCTCGCCACCTTTTTTATTTTACATTTTTATTTTTATTATTATATTATATAAAATTACCCCTCGCTCTCGAAAAATCCCTCTGGTTTTACGCCGGTTGGCAGCTGATACCGCTCAGCAATCTCATTATATAAATCGTCTACTTGTTTCCTGTTCATCTTCTTCTTCTCTCTCTCTCGACTTCATCTCCAGTCTGGATTCTTTCGTTCTTATGCTTTTCTTTTTTATTCAAAGCAAAAATAGATTTGCATGCGATATCTTCATTGCTTTGCTTTTCTCTGTCTCTTTTTGAAATCAAATACTCTAGTCTTCGTTATTATCGTATAGTAGTTGTTGTTTCTTATCTGGAATGGGGAGTTTTTAAGTAACGGATTAATTAAGGTAATTTTTTTTTTCAAGTTTTGGGTTTTTACTGGGATTAATTTGTTTGTTTCGCGAGAAATTTTTGTTTGTAATACTGAGTTTTGTTTGGTTGTTCAGGGATTTTGTTTTTTAAAAAAAAAGGAAAGAAAATAATGGCACCAGCTACTAACTGGCTTTCTTTTTCACTCTCTCCAATGGAAATGTTGAGGTCATCTGAATCTCAGTTCATATCTTATGAGGGTTCCTCTACTCCCTCCCCTCACTATTTGATCGATAATTTCTATGCCAACGGTAATAACTTACTCTACCCTTTTCATTTTCTTCTTCTTCTCCCTCTCCCTCTCTCTCTCTCTCTTTCTTTTTTCTTTTTTTCTTATTTTGTTTATCAGTAATTACAGGGCTTAACTCCTGTTTGGTTCCCGAGAAAGCGATGGAAACCTACAGATATTTTGTTTAAGCTCTCTATTTTTCTGGCAATCAAATAGACTTGAATGTTTCCTTTTGGTTACATAATAGTTGAAGCCCAAACTTGCACCATATACTCAAAAGTTTAATAAACCGACTTAATTAAATCTATGCCTTTCTTTGTTTCCATTTCTGTTTAAATTGATTGATAAAGGTAAAGAAATAAAAAGTGGAAACCAGTGTTTGATTAGTGAAGTTATCCTTGATATGATTTGGTTTCTATGGCGACTCCAGCTTTGAAAATGGAAGCTTTTATTTTCTCTGTGGCATTTTATCATTATCTTAGCGAACAATCTTTTATGTTTGAGTATGTTTCGTGTGATTAGTTTTTTAATCTGTTCATTATTTGTTTACAGGCTGGGGAAGCTCGAAGGAAGCTCAAGGAACGACAATAATGGCTGAAACCTCCGTACTCACAAGCTTTATAGACTCAGAAACCCATCACCAACCAGCACCAAAACTAGAAGATTTTCTCGGAGATTCATCTTCCATCGTTCGCTATTCGGATAATAGCCAAACAGATACTCAGGACTCATCTTTGACTCACATCTATGATCAAGGCTCTGCTGCTTACTTCAACGACCAACAAGATCTAAAAGCCATAGCTGGATTCCAAGCTTTTTCGACTAATTCAGGATCGGAGGTAGATGACTCGGCTTCGATCGCAAGGACTCAGCTGAGCGGAGCTGAGTTTGTGGGTCAGTCGATTGAGTCGGCTGGGAACGAGCTGGGGTTCTCTAATTGCACAGGCGGAAATAATGCATTATCACTTGGGGTCAATAATCAAAATTGCACAGAAAAAGCTATTGTTCCCGTTGAATGCCCTAAAAAGGTTGTTGACACTTTTGGCCAGCGAACTTCAATTTACAGAGGAGTTACTAGGTATACTACTATTCCCCTCTATCCTTTAAAAATCGAGTATTTGATTTAGGCAAAGATCGCATTTTTTTTCCTTCAGCTGAATGTTAGTCTTTGCATTAACAAATACTTTAATCTGAGTTATATTATAGAGCAATCACCTGTTGTATAATTGAGCCATGAGATACTGATTTTTCTGACTTCTTATTTATATATAATTTTTTTTCCTTGTATTGTTGCAGACACAGATGGACAGGCAGATATGAAGCGCATCTATGGGATAACAGCTGTAGGAGAGAGGGTCAGGCCAGAAAAGGGCGTCAAGGTCTCTAACTCTTTCTCTCTGAAATCTTTCTCTATCTCTATCTTTCTTAAAAGATAATTGAAGTAAGAGGGTAAATTAAACATTATGAAAAATGCATATATTTGTATGTTTGTGTGAAAAAGAAACAAGAACGAGTCGCTGAAAGAAACTTGCATGCATTCAAAGGCATCAAGTGTAAAGTATTAGAGACGGGATATCTGGTAATGGTTTCCACTTTTTTTGAGTCTTACTTTTGTGTATCTGATTAATCTGCAGTCTCTTTTTGATGGTTGACAGACTGATGGTATCATATATATGTGTACCGACCCAGAGAGTTCTGTTTTGAAATTTTACTACTGTTGCTTTTTCTTTTTCTTTTACTTCAATCATGTGATTGATTTGATCAGATGTGCCGCCATTTTGTTCATATTTGGCCGCTCTTTCTTCTCTCATTGGGTCCCCCTTTCCCCACACCCATATGAGAGGATTTGTTTGACACGGACCACTGGCCATTTCCCCACACCCTCACCATGCCTCAGTTCGTTACAGATATCAGTGAAACTCTCCCATTATTTCTTCTATTAACCCATGGCTTTTACTTTTGCTCTCTCTCTCTCTCTCTTATATATATATTCAGCCAACTGCAGAGAGTTGTCTAGCTTTGACCAGATCACCTCTATATTCAACTCAAAGATAAAATTTTCCCCCTCTTTTAATAATAATAAAAAAAAAAAGGTGTTTTCCCCCTTTCTTTTAATAAAAAAATGGCCAACATTATTGCCGAAATTTGCTGACACATGATGCTAACCGTTTGTGGCGTTTGAGCCTGAATTTGAACTTCAATACCTTTCACAATTCACACATATATAGTTCCTTAGAGGAGAAGTATTAGAGGGGAAGTAAAGAGGTTTCTTATAAATATTGATAATGAAATTTATGATTATAGGATTTGGTGAATTGTTGATATTGGAACATATTCAAAATTTGGCATAATTTATTAATATCATTATTAATTTTTTTTATTATTATATAATGATAAACAAAGAGAATTTTCTGTCTTTTTCGTTTTCAAATATAAACAAAGATAACTTTTTCCTGGCTGTTGAAATGTGATACATATGCCTCCTCTTTCTGCGTAGTCTGTCACATGCAAATCACATGATTCTTCCTGTATTTTGTTTTTTTAACTTAGCTTTTAGTATCCAATTCAGGCTGCAATTTTTGACCGGATATTGAAAATTTTTTCTTCCCTTTTTGCATGAAATGTGGGATCGTGGATATCTGCTGGTTGTCACTTGGCATTGCAGTATACTTGGGTAAGCTGATTTTTAGGATTTTGTTTCTTATATCTTTATATATGAAGCAGTAATCTCACCTACCCTCAAAAAAATGTCGGGAAGAATGTGAATGTAAGAAACTTTGTGTAATTTTGTAGGTGGATATGACAAGGAAGATAAGGCAGCTAGAGCTTATGATTTGGCAGCTCTAAAATACTGGGGTCCCACCGCAACCACCAACTTCACTGTAATATATGCATTCTTTTTTAAAAAAGAATTCTGATCTTTATCAATAAAATTACAAGAATGACGTTAGTCTAGGGAGCTTGTTTACTCGCCACTCACCAGAGTTGGTATACGTATGTGTCAGGTTTCAAATTATAGCAAAGAATTAGAGGAAATGAAGTATGTTTCCAAACAAGAATTCATTGCCTCACTAAGAAGGTTGGCTAAAACAAGAGTGCATTTTATCATTTTCAATTTCATGTTTTTTTTCCTTCTTTACTCAAATTTGTAAACTGAATGCAATTCTATTTCTTAATAGGAAGAGCAGTGGATTTTCAAGGGGAGCCTCTATATACAGGGGTGTTACAAGGTTCGCATTTCTTTTATGAATTCTATTATATTGTTACTCCTAATTTAGCTGCGTATATGCACCAGTAGTGATCGCATGTTCTTTTAAAATTTTTTCAGGCATCATCAACAGGGTCGTTGGCAGGCAAGAATAGGTCGTGTTGCTGGAAACAAAGATCTATATCTTGGCACTTTTGGTAAATTTGTCATCCCTTTTTAACTTCTTTTTAGGTTGAGTTTGAATGCATGTCCTAATGTAATTGGGTTTGCTAATAAGAACTAACTTGTTAGATCATCAGAAGGGAAGAAAGTTTTCTGTTATATTGAGAGTCAAAAATTGCCCAAGATAACGATTTTCTGACTGTTTTATTCGGTCACAGCCACTGAAGAGGAAGCGGCTGAAGCCTACGATATTGCAGCCATAAAATTCCGGGGAATGAATGCAGTGACGAACTTTGAGATGAGTCGATATGATGTTGAAGCTATCATGAAAAGTGCTCTTCCCGTCGGAGGGGCTGCGAAACGTCTAAAGCTCTCACTGGAAACGGAGCAGAAACCAGCTCTAACCCATGAACAGCAACCACAAGGAAGCATTAATAGCAGCAACATAAGTTTTGCTTCTATTCCACCGGTTTCAGGCGTCCCATGCGGAATCCCTTTTGACAACACAGCAGCAATCTATCATCAAAGCTTCTTCCACCACCTTCAAGCAGCTAATAACCTGGGTGGAACTGATTCGCCTGGCTCCACCTCAACAATGGCAACGATGCTGCCACAAACAGCCGAGTTCTTTATCTGGCCTCACCAATCCTATTGACTAAATGCAGTTTTGACTTGAGATGTTCAGCTAACATTGTAGCAAAGAAGGCCTTGTTGATGGCTTACAGACATTGCTGACCAATCTTTACCTTAATGTACTTGTTAATTAACCTTGGCAGGAGTAGGAAAAACAGAATTTTGTTTCCTCATTTTTGGTTCTTGTTCCTGGTTTAATGGCTAAGGTGTTAGTTGTTACGGTATAGGATGCTGGAGTCTGTAATCAACTTTTTCTCAATGTATGGTTAGATGAGTGGAATGATGGGGGCTTACATTTCTCTTGCTAGGAAGGGTTTTGGGTTACTATCCTTCTAATTAGAGATGTTCACATAATGATCTGCAGCATGAGATACTTTGATCTAACTGGACGAACTTCGTTTGAATTTTCATTTTTGGGAATTTGGAGAATTCAAAGAGCAGTTATTCTAGAAGGGGATAATTTGATTGTGTTAATTAAAATATTTCTCATTCTATTTTGATTTGTGTTTAATGTTATTGGTTATTTCAAATTAATTGGTACGTGATCCGCTGAGTATTAATTTTTTTTTTGTAGTATTTAATTTATTTATTTTTACTATTTAAAAATCTACATTTATACTTTTGCATTTAAAATATTATTAAATCAATCTAAAACCAATCATAGCAAATAACAAATCTAATAACAATTAGGAAAATGTATTTAAAAAATCATAGAAAAATAAAATACAGCTCAGCTGAAAATTTTACACTATTATTAATAATTTTTTTAAAAAAAAGAAAATACTGTCAAATGATAAATACTAATTATTATAATTTTAAAGATATTTAAGAGTCAAAGCTACATTTAAATTTAAATATAGTCTTTAACTATATAGGTGTAATACAAATAATTCAATAACTATATGAAACTACACAATGAAATTATATTTCTTAGAACTACACATTACTTATTTTATTATTCATATTTTATTAAGAAATTTGAAGGTAAATCTTTCATTGTATATTTCATGAAAATTGAAATAAGAAAATAAAAAATTTTAATCATTTAAACTTAATTAATAAAAGGTTTAATGTATTTGACAAATTAATACCTAAAATGCACATTTTTTTGCTCGGTTTTCTTTCTCTCAAATTTAACATTTTTTTCGGTCTTCTTTCTTTAGCATCATGACTATTGTTACCAAACAAATTTGAGCTCATCTTTTCTAGTGTTTTTGACGTAGAAGTATTTAATTTTTTCACCTTTTTTATAGGCCAAATTGATTAAGCACATTCCTTAATCCTTTGTGACTTTGGATTTTCTTGCCTGTATCTCTTTGGTTTCAAAACCATCCTTTTTGGACTCCGCATTGATTTTGCCTTCTCATGTTGATCAATCAGAACTAACTCTTTTCTCATTTCATTACCTATCATAAAAATAGCTAAGTAAATTCCTCAATATTGTAAAATATACAATAATTTCACAACATGATACAGAACTAATTATACATGCAAAAATTACTAATGAAGGAGGGTAAGATTATGGGTGAATTTTACTAATAAAAAATTAATTATATGAATTTGGCGTATTAAAATTTTTAATATTTTTAGAACTTTAATTTTATTTTTTTGTGCATGGTCATTCATTTCTTATTTTTTTAATATAAAAACAAAATCCCCTTTCCTCAATTATATATGAAATCTCAATATAGGGGAAAATTGCATATATAGGATTAAAAAATAGGAATTCACATATACAAGCTATTACACACAAATTAAATAATTATAATAAAAAAATATATATCTTAGGTATTAATCTAATAAGAATGCTGAAGGATTCCAGACAATGTAAAAAACTCCTAGTATCTCCCAAATCATGATAATCACAAGAAAGCATAAAAGAATCTTAACCGTCATTACTAAGCTATTTTCATTATACTTATTGAAAATGCCAAGAGTCCCATACACTATTAAAGTGAACAACGTGTGCATTGGACCGATGTAATATAGCACATAGTCATTGTTGAGAACAACACAACAGAATGCCACAAGCAAATTGAGCCACCATATCATCTATATCAAATAATAGATATTTAAATCAATTTTATCACTTATACATGTAAACATAAAAAGGAGAAGGGGACATTGGGAGGGTCATATGTGGCTATTTGGATTTGTACAACAATAAAAGGAAAGGAGTCACTTAGTATTGCCTAAGCAAAGTGCGTAAGGCTAAAATCTTTTCTAATGTAATAATAAGAGAAATTGCCAAATCTAGTCATCCAAACATATGCAACAATAAAGACACGTATTGTATTGTATATCTCTGTCGTAGCAAAGTAATGGTACATTAAGAATAAGACATATCAAAAGAAAAAAAGGACAAACATCATATAAGAATCAAAACAAAGCGAAAAGTATTCACAGATACTATGCCAATCTATTTTTTATAATATTAAAAGCTATTTATGTCATTCAAAGAACTTTAAAAGCTAATATTTAGCATCAAAATTCCATTTGATCTTTCTGAGATTTTAAAAACAAAATAATGGTGTTATCCAACCATGGGCATCCTGCTACAAATTCTCAAAATATACACAAAATTTTGATGACTACCAAAAGAAAGCCAATTTGAATGCGCCAAAGAGTAAAAATGATTTACAAATTAAATTTATTTTCTTTAAGATAAGGCTTAACCTTAGAGTATAACATTCAGTTTAATAAAAGCTACTTGCTTGCATCCATCCTTTCCACTTTTCAGTTTGATGGTGGCTAAGCTACAATATGGACTTGCCTGAGAATGCTGCTTTGTCATTGCGCTTCCTGAATGAAGTCATTGTTGATACAATAATAAGAAGAATGTAGAAGAAGAGGAAAAGATCTTGATTGGAGTCCTATCTGAGAAAAATCCAAAAAATATAATTTAGATATACAAACATTTAAATATAATTGAAATAACAATAACTCATTTTGGGTATAAGAGAAGTTAGAATTTGAGGGGTTTGTTTTGCATAAATTACTGGTTTAAGTCCATAATTATAACAATTTTTTCATTGTTGTGGTTTTTAAATGGGAATATGAATACACATTTTCGTCCGGCCTAAATAATTTATACTACTAAAAAGGATGAATGGTTAATATATCTCATAACTTTATTATAGGTTACTCACTTATAAAAAAAAATTATTAAGGTGATAATAATACTATTATTATTATCGTTTGCATGAGGCTTATAAATATAATTATTCAATATGTTATAACAATTAGCTAATTTAAATTTTTATGAAGTAATGGGTGAAATTCCTTATTCGGATATAATTAGGTTATTAGTTAAAATTAAGAACTAAAATAAATCACTAATAATGCATTAAGAACATAAACAAATAATACAAATAAATATTATTAATTACAAAATTAAATAAAATTAATTTAAGAAAATTATAAAAAAATTATGTAAAAAATAATAATAATAACTCATTACAATAAATTAAAAAAAATAATAATTAATTACAAAAAATAAGAATGATTACAACAAAATTACAAAAAAATTAAGTAAAAAATATTAATTACAATATTAAAGAAAATATAAAAAAAAATAAATTAAAGAATATTACAAAAAAATAAATATTAATGTTACAAAAATATTAATTACAATAAAAAAAGATAATAATAATAATATATTACAAAAATTTATACCAGAATATATATATATATATATATAAAGGGGACTGCTAGGCTGAAACTGCCCAAGCCCAGCAGTCTGCAGCCCAGCTCAACAACAGCAGTCTGCAACCTAGTCCAGCAGCATATCCCAGCCCTTGCAAAAAAAAAATCAAGTATAGTAAAATAAAATATGCAATAAACAATAAATGAACAGTAAAATTACTGTTCATCAAAATTACATAAATTGCCACTGCAGCAATCTATAAAAAGCCAGAAAAGCAGCAAATGA
>CANXYI010901232.1:0-11794 GCA_948208565.1 Hura crepitans
TGCACCACTACTTCAGTGTGAGTACTGTGGTAGGAGACATAAAGGCACATGTTGGATGAATATGTCAGGTGTATGTTAGGGTTATGGCTCTAAAGGCCACAATGTTAGAGATTGTCCAACAAAGCCTTTAGATTTTACTCAAAGGAGAGAAAGAAAAGAAACCAAGTTAGAAATAAGCAGAGAGCAGAGCACCAGCCAGGCAATATGCCATTCGATCCAGAGAAGATATTAACTCACTTGATGTGATATCAAGTATTCCAACTCTTTGATTTACCTATTTTAACACTGATAGATCTAGGTTTTACATATTTATACATTTGCACTGCATAGGCACTAGATTAAGGGTTTGTATAAGAGAAACTTGATATTATGATTATGGGTAGTAATTTGATAATTCAATATGTTATTGTAAGCAAAGTGTATAACGACTATCCTTTGTCAGTACAAGGATAAGAGTTCTCAATTGATCTTATTGTGCTGCCTTTTAATGAGTTCAACTTGATCTTAGGCATAAATTAGTTATCCAAGCATTATGTAGTAGTAGATTGCAAAAAGAAATGGATCACACTTAAGGCTAGTGATTAGACAGAACTTACTATTATAGGTGAGAGATCAAGCTTCATGTCCAATGTGATATCAATAATAGTGGCAAGAAGATTGATAAAGAAAGGATGGCAGGCATACTTGGCCTATATGATTGACACCAAAAGAGTAGAGATAAAAGCAAGATAGATACAATTATTATCAAAGTTTGAGGATGTTTTTCTACAAGAGCTACTTAGTTTACCACTAGAATGGGAGCTTGAGTTGGGGATTGATATGTTGCCAGACACAATGTCGATATCTATAACACTATATAGGATGGCTCTTGTGGAGTTAAAATAGCTAAAACTATAATTGCAAGAGTTGTTGGGTAAGGGTATTATTCTACAAAGTGCGTCACCATAGGGAGCACCATTGGTTTTCATCAAGAAGAAAGACAATTCCTTGAGACTTTATGTGGACTACTGATAGTTGAATAAAGTGACTACCAAGAATAAGTATCTGCTACTAAGGATTGACAATTTATTTGTTTAGCTTAAAAAAGCAAGTGTCTTCTCTAAGATTGATCTTAGATTAGAGTTTTGCCAGCTAATGGTGAAGGAGATAGATGTGGCCAAGATAGCTTTTAGAATAAGATATAGACATTTTGACTTTTTGGTATGACATTTAGGCTTACCAATGCTCCAATAGCATTTATAAAGCTCATGACCTATATCTTCTTGCCATTCTTAGATCACTTTATTGTGGCCTTTATTGATGACATCTTGTGTATTCAAAGAACTAAAAGTAACATGAGAAGCATCTATGGACTATTTTACACATGTTGAGAGATGAGAAGCTCTATGTGAAGCTTAGCAAGTGTGAGTTTTTACTTAATAAAGTGTCTTTTCTATGACACATAGCATCAATAGATAGAATTAGAGTTTATCCTAGCAAGATTAAGTCCATTTGGAATAGAAGGCACCCAGGAATAAGAAAGAGATCAAAAGTTTCTTGGGTCTAGCAAGCTATTACAGAAGGTTTATCAAGGGGTTTTCTTTGATTGCTAACCCTATGACATGTCTTTTAAAGAAGAATGCCAAGTTTATCTGATGTAACAAGTGCTATAAAAGTTTTGACAAGCTCTAGAATATGTTGATAGAATCCCTAATCCTAGTTCAACTGGTATTAGGGAAGGATTTCACAATTTATAGTGATGCTTCATTAAATGGGCTAGAATGTATGCTTATGCAAGAAGGCTAAGTTGTTGCTTATGTTTTGAGATAGCTAAAGCCTCATGAGAAGAATTATTTGACCCATGAACTAGAGCTTATAATAATAGTGTTGGCTCTAAAGATATAAAGGCATTATCTTTATGGGGAAAAGTGTTATGTTTACACTGATCACAAGAACTTGAAGTATATTCTCAATTAGAAAGAGTTGAATTTGAGGCAAAGAAGGTGGATAGAGTTAATATAGGACTATGATTGCCTTATTGACTACCATATAGAGAAAGCCAATATGGTGGCAAATGCTCTTAACAGGAAGTTTATATTGGCTTTGAGAGCCATGAATATTAGTTTAAAGTTAATGAAGGATGGAAGGTTATTGGTAGTATTGCATATCAAGCCAAGTTTATTACAATAAGTAAAAGAAGCTTAAAAGGATGATTATAGGCTTATGAATATTAGGAGTATGATTTAAGAGGGGAAACCTATTCAATATGAAATCAAGAGTGATAGTTACATGTATTACCATGATCATTTATGTGTACCTAATGTTAAAGATTTAAGGAAGTAGATTTGCAAAAAGCACATAATATACCTTATGCTATACATCTTAGTAGTAACAAAATGTATCAAGATTTAAAGATAGCTTATTGATGGCTAGGCATGAAGAAAGACACAGCTGAGTTTGCGACCAAATTCCTTCCTTGTTAGCAAGTTAAAGCTGAGCATAATGTTTCATTTAGATTGCTTTATCCTATAGCAATACTAGAATAGAAGTGGAATAGAGTCACTATGGATTTCATAGTTAGGCTAAAAATGACAAAAAGCAAGTGTAATTCGGTTTGAGGTAGTGGTTGATAGATTGACTAAGTCACCACACTTCATATCGATGAGAATGGATTTCTCCTTGGAGAAGTTGGAAGAGTTATACATCAATAAGATTGTTCAGTTTCACGGTGTGTTATCATCTATTATTTCTTATTAGGATCCTAGATTTACATAAAGGTTTTAGATAAAGCTTCATAATGCCTTAGAAACTCAACTTAGTTTTAGTATGGCATTTCATCAACAAATGGATAGTCAACCAAACAGTGTTATGCCATTAAGTTTAAGGGATGTTGGGACCATTATCTTTCATTGGCAAAGTTTGCTTAAAATAACAGCCATCAAGCAAGCCTAGGTATGGTCCCTTATAAAGCTTATATAAGAGAAGATGCAAAACTTGTAACACCCCTATTTTGAGGCTTCGTGAAAAGTGCCACTAGGTTTGAGAAGTGTGTTTGGGGTGCGGGGTTACTTGCATAGAAATCAAGGTAGAGGCATGGATCATGAAACTTCGAGGGGCTTTAAATTGATAAAAAAAGGTAAATTTTAAAATTTTAGCAGAACGAATAATTCATTTCGGACTGTAAGCTACCCCTTTATGCAATAAATATTTTTTAAGCAAGGAATGACCTGGGATGTTCTAAAAAGGACCCAAAAATATTAGACACTAAAGCTTAAAAATTCTATTGAGTCCAATGGTGAAAAAATTTTTGAATTATGAGGTCATTGGCAAATTCTTATACAAGGTTGGCATACAAATCAAGGTAGCATGAAAACTACCCTCTCGATGAAATTTGGCTGCAAAAATTTACAAGCATGTAAAGGGGATTAAAATATGAATTTTAAAATAAACGGTGTAATTTTTCAAGGTCCGCCTAAATTTTAATGAATTTTTGAATTTTTCCAAAAAACCAAGCTATTTCAAGGTGGCTCAAGTGGTTGTGGGACCTACCCACACTTGGCAATTTGGCTTAAGGCCCATTCCAAAGGGCAAAAAAAGATTGACCAATGGACTTTTCCACTTAAACAAAAAGAAATTTCTCCCTTTGCTGCCAACTAGAAACTGACACCATCTTTAAAAACCTTTTCCATTTTTACCTTTATCTTTAAGCCATTTCTAGAACTTTTACTCACTTAAATTCATTTCTTCAGTGTTAGGGAGCTAGAGGAAAAGGAATCAACACAAAATGAGAAGCCATGAATTAATGAAAAATCTCTAAATTTTCTTGGATAGAAGTTGTCCAGCAAGTGTACAAAGTGGGTTTTATGGCTTCCTCCTTAGTTTTCCTTAGTTCTTTTAGGCTATAAATGGTTGCTAAGGATGACTAAGGTCTAATATCCTATGGTTTAATGGTTTTTGAGGTGATTTAAAAGGAGAAAAGATTGAAGGAATGGAGGTAAAGCTTCCATGAAGTGGGCTAGAAGTGTGGATTTGAGGCTTAAAGTGTAGAAATCTTCACTCCTTGAGTGTGAGGTAAGTGAATTCAAGCATTCACTTCAAGCATTCACTTCATGCCCTTCAATTTTAGTAGCTTCTCTTTAGGTTTAAGAATGGTTTAAGTACATAAATTAGCCTAGATAGGTATTTTCATTAAAGGATTGTAGTATATGGCTTGATGGAATGTGAATCATATGGTTATTTGATGAAAAGAAGTAATATTGATGTCAAACTCTTAGTAGACGAGATATGTGTAAGGAGGTAAAGGCATGTTTATGGTGCTTGATGTGTGTTATGATGTTTAATATGTGCTTATGATGGTTTCAGTGTTTGTATGTAATGGAAATTCCTTATAAATTAATGGGAAAGTGCATGTTAGGCATGAGGTGAGGGAGTGGACGAGAGCTTGTTATTAGGTTTGGAATGTGTATGGCATGATGTGGTAGTTATAATTAGTGTTTAAGGTTAACAATTCATGTACATTAGGCCTTGAATGTATGAATTAAAGATATGTCATGTAATGAGGTTGGTAAAAGCATGGAAGTAAGGAAACTTAGTGGTGGGTGAGGCATGTGCCATGCGTAAGCCACTTAAATTGGCATTGTAATATGCAAGTATGTGTATATTTATGTTTAAGCTATTGATGCAAAGGTGAATGTGTGGTAAATATCATGGAAATTCTTGAACAAGGATAAAGAGTGGTCAAACTTGAGAGCTACACTAGTGTAAATAGGCATGAAAATGAGGGAACAAGTATGTAATGAGTATGCCAAAAATGAAATACTTATGTGAGCTATGTTTGCTTAAATTATTTTGGCATAATCTTAGTTAATCTATACCTAAAAAGGCATGAAACATAGTCAATAAATGATATGAAAAACGAATTGAAAATTGCCTTAAAACTTGGCTAGAAATAAGGTATGAACAGTACCATGTAAATTGCCTATAAGGGTTATGGCTTATAATTGAGAAATATGTTCATATTATATGCCTTTGAGGGTTATGTTTTGTAATTGAATGTAATGGAATTTTGAGCCATATTTTAGCATTGTAGGTGGCCTATGATTTATTGGCTTAGGGCCTATAAACTTGATGTGAATAATGTTGAAAACTACATAGAAAAAGGCTGAGAAATAAACCTAGAAAGCTTAGTGAAAACTTGCCACAATAACCTGGAATTGCCTTAAAATGACCATTACCTGAACCAATAATACCACTGGATAGTAAATGACATATAATTGTAAAATATTTATGAAATAAAATCTAGCATAATACACCATAATTATTGTTAATTACACTCCTTCAAAATATTTCTGTGCATTCACTCGGTATAGCTTATTTGTGGTTATACCAGATCGAGCTAAATTTCAACGGTGCCATAAAAATTATAACTGTCTATTTTTTATTTAATAATAATATAGAAAGTTAATCATTAAAGAAATGGACACAAATTGAGGTTAGATGGCCCATTAGATAGACACCTATTAGATGGGTTGGCCGATCAACTTAGGGACTCTTAGTAGTTGCTACACTATCTATTTTTTCGATAGGGCCGGTATAGTGGCATAGGTCTCCATTGAAGGCACTATACTAGTCTTTTGGATAGACAACTTTCTATCCTTGCCACTTGAAGCCAGTATTAAATTTGTCGGTGCATTAGTGTAGGTCTTGGAGGGCCACTGCCATAGTCTATTGGACAAACTAGTCTGCTAGGCAGACACAGTTACCCTATCACAGATATTTAAAATAATGCTAGTATAGTGGTAAAGGTCCTAAAAGGTCACTGTACTAGTCTGTTGGATAGACTAGTCTATTGGGCAGACCACACCTCATTATTTGCACCTTAGGTGCTAGAAGTTAATTGAGCCGGTGCAGCAGCATTGGTCCAAAATGTGGACGACTGCACTACGTTATTACCTTTAAATTCAATGTCTGTCAATGTTGTCTCTTAAGATGGGCTTGCTAAGATAAATTAAACAAGATTAATATAATTTACATGCAACTTTAGGAAATAATACAAGGGTAACTTGGTAATTTTACTTACATAGTATTTATTGACTTAATAATAAAGAACCATGGATGCTATCCTTAATAATAATCTTAGAACTATAATTTGCACGAGTCAAAATAAATAATTGCATAGATTACTATCAAGAATACCTATAGGGACAAATTAGTAATTTTGCATGCTAGTAATCTAAGTTGTACTTGAAGTCAAAATAAGATAAGAATATGAGTATCTATGCATGAATAAACTACTGGACATGTTTTAAATGCTTCAATTCACCACTAAGTATGTTATATACTCAGTGTACCTATTTTGGTACACAGGTAACTAGAACAAGGATGTAGCCTTGTGAAGTGTGCAGTGAAGTTTAGAGGTTATTCTTTAGAAGGTCGATAGTGTACTTTTGTATAGTTTTTGCACTCTATGTTTTTAGGTGGGAAATGGATGTAATGTATATAAGGGACACCAGATGTAATTGTATAAATATAGACTATGATGTAATTAACTAGTTTTCAATCCTTTTTGAATGTATGGTTTATTCTACTCATATACGAGCTTAAGGCACTATTTTGTGATTTTCTCTTGATCGTGGCCTGAGGCTTATAACTATTGTTTGATAGAATGATGGCATTAGGTTGATACCTAGGGGACCAGAAGGGTCCAAGAAATATATGTGTATGTTATAGAAGTGTTTTACAGGTTAAATTTTTAGAGATAATAACCTGAGTATTCGTTATGCTGTTAGATTTTAGGAAAAATCTTACTGATTTGAAATTTCCCTTTATTGACATGAACATGATGGTATGAACCTAAATGAACCATAGGAACTAACAAAAAGGAATTTAGAGTTAGATAAAATTGAATAGTATAAAATAGATAAAAGTTAAAGGAATGACTAGGAGAGAAATCTAAGGATGGGTGACTTGACGGGAAGTACACTAAATATTGGGTTTCTTCAGCAATCCAGTAGGATGTGTTGTATTTTGTGGTATTAGAACAAAGGTTAATGTTCCTAGGCGTACATGATTCCAAATGTCTATGTTCAAATTCCTCTGAACTGTTATGTTGTACGAGACTGATAAGTTATTCCTTTTGTAGTAAGCATATGACTAATCAGGTACTCAAAGGAGGGGCTGAGGAAGTGGCTAATTTTGCACCAGTTTCTATACAGGGCATAGGAAATGCATTAGTGCCTAAACCTAGTGATGCTATATAGTAGCCATAACCATAAGTGCCTAGTCAACAATATGCTGAAGCATCTCCTACTTTGTTGTAGCAGATAGTAAATTTGCTCAGACATACCTTCACTACTATTGCTACTCCACCTCCACCTCCTCCAGCACTAATACCACCTCTACCACCAGTTCCCTTACAGTGGACTCCTTTAGAAAGGCTAAGGAAGATAGGAGCTATATATTTCTTAGGGAGGAAGGAGGATGATGCTACTAGGACTGAATATTGGCTAGATAGAACCTTCAGAGTCTTGGGGAAGTTAAACTATTTTAAAGTAGAGAATATACAGTGTGTCACTTATCTTCTACAAGAAGAAGCTTCTAACTAGTGGAACACTATCAAGAGATGGAAAGCACCTACAGAGTTGACTTGGGATTTTTTCCTTATGGAGTTCAGAAAGAAATACATCCCTAACTCCTATAAGGATAAAAAGAGATTAGAATTCCTAGATTTGATGTAGGGAAGGAAAACAATGTCAGAATATGAGAAATACTTCACCAAACTTCTAAAGTATGCTGAGGATTTCATTCCCAATTATGAAGAGAAATGTAAGAGATTTTTAGTAGAGCTGAATATAGATCTAAAGATGTAGATAGAAAATCCTAGAGAGAGAGACTTTATAGTATTAGTGTTAGCTACATATGACATGGAAGAAATGATGCAAGAAATGAGGGATTTCTTCTAGAGGAAAAGGTAGTTCATTGAGAGACAGTCTAGTGCACTGTTAAAGGATGGTAAAAAAGGAGAAAGGGCTAGTCACAGACACAGTCTCAGGCTCCAGTATCAGATAGGGTATCAGGGGCAGAGATAGGCACAGACACAGAGGTTTAGACAAGCTTTTACGGGTAGACCTCGATTGCCTCCTCGGGCTAGTAGTGCTCATATTATAAGGTTTAATAAGAATGGACCTCCCACTTGTATCACTTGTCAAAAGAGACATTAGGGGTAGTGTAGAGTGGGCAAAAGATGAGAGGGTTTCCATTATGGTGCTAGAGACCACTATAGAAGAGAATGTCCACAGAGGCAAGTAGAGGGTGCTTAAACATAGGCATCTAATGTTGTAACTCAAAATAGGGGTCAAAGGCAAAATAAAGGAGAGTAGCCTAGTGCTAGCCAAGGTACTAAATCTGAAGCTCGTGCTCTAGCTAGGCAATATGTTATGAGAGCTAGAGAAGAGGCTAAAGCACTAGAGGTCATAACTGGTACTTTTTATTTATTTTATGTTCCAGTTTTGGCTTTGATAGACCTTGGTTCTACACATTCCTATGTACATATTGCATAAGCATAGAATAGGTAGTTAAAGCCTGAACATGTTGATGTAGACATTAAAGTTATAATCTTATAAGGCATTGTGTGGTTATGAACAAAGTGTATAGGCAATGCCCTCTGGTGATTCAGAGGTATAGATTTTCTGTTGATTTGATTAATCTACCTTTTAATGAGTTTGATGTGATCCTAGGAATAGATTGGCTAGCTGAGCATCAAGCCATGATTGACTGTAGACATAAGAAGTTAACCCTCCAGACTATAAAAGGATAGAAAGTGATAGTGGATGGTGAGAGAAGTCCCTAGAACAATCTTATCTCCACTGTTAAAGCACAAAAACTTCTCCAAAAGGGTTGTGAGGCATATTTGGCCTATTCTATTGACTTGAATGTTTTCAACTTTGATTTGGCACATATTCCAATTGTTTTTGAGTTTCTTGATGTATTTCTTGATGAGCTACTAGGCTTACCACCTTAGAGGGAATTAGATTTTGAAATTGAGATATATCCTGGTATAGCTCCAATATTTATTGATCCTTATTGAATGGCACCTATCAAATTAAAAGAACTAAAAGTACAACTATAAGACCTATTAGACAAGGGTTTTATTAGGTCCAGTGTATCTCCTTAGGGAGCACTTATGCTATTTGTGAAGAAGAAAGATGGGTTGCTCATATTATGTATTGATTACAAGTAGCTGAATAGAATGATTGTGAAGAATAAGTATCCATTACCTAAGATAGATGATATCTTTGATTAGTTGAGAGGTGTAGGTATATTTTCTAACATTGATTTGAGATCTCAATACCATTAGCTGAGAATTAAGGAAGCTGACATTCCTAAAACTGCCTTTAGAACCTAATATGGGCATTATGAGTTCTTGGCAATTCTATTTGGCCTTACTAATGCACCAACAGCTTTTATGGATCTCATGAACAGAGTTTTTCAGCCTTATCTAGATCAATTTATGGTGGTGTTTGTAGATGATATTCTAGTGTATTCTAGAAACTAGGGAGAGAAAGAGCAGCATCTCAAGGTTGTGTTACATACCTTGAGAGAGAAATAATTATATGCCAAGCTCAACAAGTGTGAGTTTTGGCTAAGTGAAGTAGCTTTTCTAGGCTATATAATTTCACTAAGGGGAATCAGAATTGATCCCAATAAAGTAAAGGCAGTGTTAGAATGGGAACCACTTAGGAATGTGACTGAAATGAGAAGTATTTTAGGGTTAGCTGGGTATTATAGGAGATTTGTAAAAGGATTCTCCATCGTTACCACTCCTTCAACTAGACTGATTAGAAAGAATGTGAGGTTTGAGTGGGATGCTAAGTGTCAAGCTAGTTTTGAGCTACTGAAGAAGATGTTGGTCGAAGCTCCTATCTTGTTTCAACCTGAATAGGGTAAAGATTTTATAGTGTATAGTGATGCTTCATTGAAAGGGTTGGGATGTGTATTAATGTAAGATGGGAAGGTAGTAGCTTATACTTCAAGACAGTTAAAGCCACATAACATGAATTATCCTACTTATGATTTGAAGTTAGCTGCTATTTTTTTTTTAAATATAGAGGCACTATCTCTATGGAGAGAAATGCTATATATATACAGATCATAAAAGTCTAAAATACCTCCTCACTTAAAAAGAACTAAACTTAAGACAGAGAAGGTGGTTGGAATTGATAAAGGAGTATGACTGCCTGAATGATTACCACCTAGGGAAAGCAAATGTGGTGGCAGATGCTTTGAGTAGGAAGTTTATGATGATTATGAAAGCAATGAATGTCAGGATGTAGTACATTTCAGAAGATGCTGTGTTGGTTGATTTATAGGTAAAGCTAGATTTTAGACAGCATATTAAAGAAAATCAGATGGAAGATGAATAACTAGTTCATATGGCAAGCAAAGCTAAAAAGGGTAAGACCATAGGGTTTGAGTTGATAGAAGATGGGTATATATAATAATAGAACAGGTTATGTGTACCTAGTACATATAACCTATGGTTGCTAATACTAAAAGAGGCATTTGATGCTCCTTATTCTATATATCCTGAGAACACACAAAAATGTATTTGGACCGAAAATCTCATTACTGGTGGCCTAGTATGAAAAGAGATGTGGCAAATTATGTTACAAAGTGTCTAACATGCTAACAAGTGAAAGCTAAACATCATGTTCCTTTTGGATTACTGCATCCTACAATAATACAAGAGTGGAAATGGGAAGGTAACTATGGATTTTGTGATAGGTTTACCTTTAACCAAAGGTAAATGTGATGCTATATGGGTCATTGTTGATAGACTGACAAAGACAGCTCACTTTATCCTAGTCAGAATGGATTATTCCATAGAAAGGCTGGCTGAACTATACGTGGATGAGATAGTTAGGCTATATGGTGTGCTAGTGACTATCATTTTTGACAGGGATCCTTGCTTCACTTCTAGATTTTAAAAGAAGCTATAGGTTGCTTTAGGCACCAGATTGGCCTATAGCACTGCTTTTCATCCTTAGATTGATAAATAGTTAAAGAGGGTGATATATATACTTAAAGATATGTTGCGAGGATGTGCTATTGAACTTAAAGGTAATTGGGATTAGTACTTGCCTTTGGTAGAGTTTACCTATAACAATAGTTACCAGTCTAGCTTGGGGACTACCCCATATAAAGCATTGTATGATAGATGATGTAGGACTCCCTTATATTAGAGTGAAGTTGGAGAACGTAAGATTTCTAGTGTGGATTTAATTAGAGATGCTGAGGAAAAAGTGAATATAATTAGGGAAAGGCTGAAAGTAGATATGGATAGATAGAAATCATATGCAGACCTGAAGTGGAGAGATATTGAGAATGCAGTTGGTGAAAAGGTATTTCTGAAGTTTTCTCTATGGAGAAAGGTGCTAAAGTTTGAGAAAAAGGAAAAATAGAGTCCTAGATTTATCAGACCTTATGAGATTATAGAAAGGGTCGGACCTTTAGCATAAAAGCTAGCATTACCACTTAAGTTAAAATAAATACACGATGTTTTCCATGTTTCTTTGCTCATGAGGTACATATCAGATCCATCATATGTGATTTCGATGACAGATATTGTAGTACAGCTTGATCTAAGTTACACAGAGGAACTAGTTTAGATTTTGGCTCAAGAAGTAAAGCAGTTGTATAATAAGTCCATACCACTTGTTAAAGTGCTATGGAGATACCATAATACTGAAGAAGCTACTTGGGAGCTAGAAGAGCAGATGAGAGCCTGGTATCCTTATCTATTTACTCTAGGTAATTT
>CANXYI010901449.1:0-11856 GCA_948208565.1 Hura crepitans
TAGCTGTTTCATAGTGTACAATTAATTGCCATTACTTCATATCCATTCTATTATCTTTGTCTTAATTGCACAGACTTAATTATAAATGCGATAATGTCTGCACAGATTTACTTTATTAATATATGTATGATATGTAGTCCACACGGACTTGTGATTAGTAATAGTATATTATTTGTCTTATATATCATGCTTTAATATATCATGTTTATCATGTTGATATTATTCTACAATGTTAACATGTTGTATAATTATCTTATTCTCTAAAAATACATGTTAATATGTCAAAATTATTGTATAGTCTGCATGGACTCTTTCTCATGAGGAACATAGTCTGTACGGATGATCTTGTCTTATTCTTATATATTCTATTATGTAGTCCACATGGACTCTCTCTCATAAGGAATGTAGTTCGCATAGACATTGTCTTTAAACTTCAGTTTTAGCATGTAGTTATATTTCTTATTTTCTTTATGATTTCATATGAATCTTTTATCTAGTATAGTTAAACCTCTTCTTTTAAGTTGTGTGCTAGTGACTTTTCTCACTGGAGTAGAGGTTTAGATAGACATAATGACCATTATAAGCTGTAGTCTATGTGAACATACACTAGAGCCACACAGAGTCTGCACTGACTAAACAATGTACAAATGGGACTATTCAAGTGCTCTACTTTACTTCTTTTGTTTTTTTGTACTTATTATTTCTCTTGGTTGATTCTGGGTTGTAATAATTAGTTAAACAACTTCTTTTACATGCCAATTACTTAACTTTCATATTTAATGATTTTCTACATAATTAATTGGTGTTTTCTTAATAAAATATTTGAGTTTTCTTCAACAAAAGGCATATTAAAATGTATTTTGATAAAGGCCAATCTCCTAGAGATAGGAGTTAGGAAATTACTACCAATTCCTATGGAATTATGGGTAATTGTTAGGTCACATTACAACTAATGAATAACCCAATTTCTGGATGTATAATATACCTTGTTGTATGCTTTAAAATACTGCAATTTATTCTTATACATGGAAGGTGATATGGATGCTTAAACATAATGCATGCTTACTTGATATAAGACTGATAAATGTTACAATATAAAATGGAAGGCATATTATTAGAGTATAAATAAGATCTAAATTTTGAACCTTTCTAGTATAGAAGATCAGAGGTCTTAGTGTAAAGGCTAGGTGGTGACTCCATTAACCACTCTCATGCTCAGTAAAAATATCATAATCTTCATAATGGCGACTCTGCAGGGGATTGAGAATCTCAATCTGAAAGTGCCTAAATAATATGTCATCCAAATATTCTAATTTTTATTAGTCTCATTGCATTGCACTCTTTTATACTGTGTCCCTATTACCTTGGATGGTGTTGTGAACCATGACTCTATTTTTCATTTAAGAATGGAGAAGTGCTAGCATATCTATCACTCACAAGCCTCGTACCTTCGGGTATATGAAAAGGTGAACTAATTGGTCGTTATTATCCTTGATTGAAAAGACCTATTATGAGGGACTTTTGCTTGTGGGAGGCAATAAGCCTTTTGACTAAAACCATGAGCCCATGTAGTTAAGCTTAGTAACTTCCCCTTAGTTGAATGATCCTAAGAGATTATGATTACATTATGACTACTATATGGGCTTATTATGTTTAACCTCATTTGGAGTGGAGGCAAGCCTATTGTGACTTTTTATCTAGGATGGGCCTAACCTAATTTCACTTCAAATAAGATTTAAATATCATAGGCCATTGTATTCGCATGTGCTTTAAATATGAGGAGTCATTAGGCCTAATAAAGCCCATAAGCGAACCTATACGTCCCCCGATGATGCTTAGGCAATCCCACATAGGAAAGAAATGGCTTAACCATGTGTGTGGGTGGAATAAGGTTGAAAGGTTTTCTTGCATGTGTTTATCCTTGTTGTACCATGAGCATGCATATCATACATCATCAACATCTTGCATTATTAATATTGTACATGTATCATCTCTAATGCCTTGTTTTGATAGTCACCATTGATCCCTCATTCATTGCTCAGTGGAAACGGATAGGCAAGCACCTTAACTGAGTTAGCGAAGCACTACTAGTACAACCTAAGCAAGGAACTATTTCAACTGATGAGTATGTAACTAAAGCCATATTCATGAAGGCAATAAATGAGATAGAGAAGAGAATGATGGCAGTTGTAACCAGTGCCTTATCTCAAGTCCATAGCTAGAAAGAAGTGGGTCAATCTTCGGCCACTCACAAAGGAAAAGAAATAGAAGATAGAGGAGATGACCAATCTTCTGATGATGAAATTCCACCTATTACCAAGGCATACCACAAGGTTCCCCCTCATAAGGTAGTTGAGGATGATCAGTTAAAGAAGCTCAGTGAGAAAATGGAAGCCATGACTAGACTAGTCACTGGGTGTAAAGACATTGACCTTGATGATATCACTTAAGACCTAATCTAGCAATGCATCACAGATTCAAAATGCCTGACTTGAGCAAGTTTGATGGCACAATGACCACTGCACTCATTTAAAGTAATATGTTATTGCTATGAGAGCTACTCACCTCTCTGAGGAACAAATTGTGAGCCTATTTAGCATGTCCCTCAGGGGCCAAGCCTTGGATTGGTATCATTACTAAGAGAAGAGAGTCAAAGAGGACTGGAATGAATTAGCACGAGCACTCAGTAAGCAATACTCTAATAATGCTAGTATAAAATTACCTTAAAGGATCTGAAGTTGGTGAAGCAAAGACCAAATGAGAGTTTCTTTGATTACTTGCAAAGATGGAGAGATAAGATTGAAGATAAGGAATAAGCCTGAGGACATTGATCAAATTAAGATATTCATAACAAATGCAAATAGTTTCATAAATAGTGGGTTAACTGCTAAAGGTATCACCACCTGGGAAAAATTGAAAGATATTACCATCAATCTAAAAGCCAATTACCAGAATAAAGGGTTTAAAAGGATGAATAATCCCATTCTCACAAGCAGTAATACTGAGGGTGCAAACAAAACAGTCGATGTACATATTATCTAAGGTAGAAGGTATTCCAACTTGGGTAAATCTTTGTCATGGTGTTTGAGAAAACCCACTAAGGAGGGTAAGTTACAACCATTTCCACCTTAACCACCTAATGGACCATTACCACCCAATCATAGGCACAACCAGTATTGTGCTTATCACCAATAAACTGGACATTACTAATAATTGCAAACTCCTAAAAAAAGCCATTTAAAACCTTATAGATACTAAATAAATACCCAATCCAGAAGCCACCTCAAATCCCTTACCAAAACACCAAGTAGCTTGCCTTCTCAAATCTAGACTACCTAAAGAATACATGCTTAAAAAAATCTATGGATCTAACCAAGAGATCTATAATGGGGTGAGAGAGAGCGAATCCATTCTTTTAACCAACTTCTAAGAGAGTGAGAGTAATGGTGAGCCTGGGGAGAGCAAAAGCTTCTAGGATGAATCTTCTGATGAAGATTTTAAAGAGGGAAAGAGAGAACCACTTAGGGTTGAGAGAGAAATGGTAGAGAGAGTTGACAAGAATGGTCGGATCCTATCGAAAAAAGAGCCTAAAACCAAGGAAGTTGAGCAAGATGAAGTGTTGAAGCAGCTAAAAAAGACCTAAGCTAACATTAGCATTTCAGACTTACTAATGTCATTAAAGGACCATAGGCAGAAGGTAGTTGAAGCCTTAGCTCAAGTTGTTGTACCTACTACAATCACCCCTAGTGAGCTAATACAAGTGATGAAAATAGGTAAGACATGCCTAATTACCTTCTCTGATGTTGACTTACCCCTAGAAGGAAGGGAACATAACTGGCCTCTCTTCATTAAGGCCGAAATAAATGGGAAAAAGATGGGTTGTGCCATGGTTGATGATGGTTCCTCATTATGCATTTGCCTAGCTAAAATCTTGTCTAGTTTGGGAATCAAGAAAGAGGATTTGACCCCTTCAACCATCACTATCAAACTATATGAGGACACAAGAAGACAAGCTAAAGGCTCATTCATTATAAAAGTTCAAGTAGGCCCAATTATGGATGATGTGGAATTCACTGTGATTGATATCCCAACTGCATTCTCTATTTTGCTAAAGAGACCTTGGTTCCATAAACTTAGAGGACTTGTAACGCTCATAAACCAAGATTTTATGAACAATACTTTCTAAACTCGAAGGATGTTCTCTGTGGTGCGGGGCATCATTTCGAGTCCAATGACTAGCATATTGGCCATAAAACTTTGACGAGCCTGAAAGTGGGTAAAACAAATGAATTTAAAAATTTAGTAGAACCAATAAATTATTTCGGGTTAAGAACTAGTGTATACAAAGATAAAATGAGGTGGTGTCGGGATAACTCCGAGAAGTGCCTGGATGAACTCAAAAATAACATACCCTGAACCTCAAAAATTCCAATGAGTATGATGGAGAAGGAATTTTAATTTTTTGAGGTCGTTTAATGTTTTTTTGAAATATTTTATTCTGGCGAGTGAATAGTATCAAAAAGTCCACTGTTGAATTTTGATTTGAAATTTTATGTGGGCCTTAGTGACACTAAGCCAGGATTTTTAAAACTAAAATGAATATTTTTGGAGGTCTAAAGAATATTTTATGAATTTCTGAAGATTAAAATGACATAGGGTGAATAGTAACCCTAGCTCCCGAAGGAGTTTCAGGTTGAAATTTTGCAGGACCCTTAATAAATTTAATCAAGGATTTTTGGAACTAGAATTATGATTTTTGGAGGCCTATTGAAATTATTTTGAATTTTCAAAGTTAAAATCAAAATAGAATTAATTTAGGCCGTCCAATCAACACATGGTGTGATTGTGGCCATCCACCTTGCTTATACACTCAAGGGGACATGTTTATAGAATAAAGGAAGGAAAAGAAGTCATCTTCTTCCTTAAACACCAAAAAGCCGATGCCATATTACCCTAAATTCCCCCTCCATTTTTTATGCTTTTCTCTCTCCTCCCATACCAAAAATCCCTAAAATTTATATGATCCCAAACCTCCATAGTGTTTTAAAGCTAATCCAAGTGACAGAATGAACAAAGGAAGCCTAAAAAGTGAAATATGAGCACTTGATGAATAGTGCTCTTTTGGTGAGTAAGTTGATTTTTCTTAGAGCTTTTATTTTTCTTCTATAGTATTGAGTATGATGATGTTATGGAAAAAGACAGATTTCTATTTGAAGCTCTGTGGAATTTTGTAGAAATTTTCAAAGATTGAGATCATTATGGAAATTTTGGAAATGGTGGTTCAAGGTGGAGGAAGGTGGATTCAAGGGTTCAGGAGTAGCTTTGACATGACAGGGAGCTCGCTATGAGTGAATTTAACTGAAATATATCATGTATGTTTAGAGAAATATAAAGTTAAAGTTTGGGTACATGTATGGAAATAGTGCTTGTATGTGTGCGTGTATATGAATGGCATGTTAGGAGGTGTAATTTGAGGAGATAAGATGTCAAGGATGTAAATTGGATATGGAAGAGATGTGTATACATGTGTTACATGCATGTCTATGTGTATGTCATGTATGCCATGATGTGATTATGGATGTATGGTATGAGTGCATGAGATGTATAATGGTAACATGGTATAGGATATATAAGGGATATGGAATGAATAAGAAATAATGTGGTTATGTAGAAAGAATTAATAAGTTATGATGCATGAAGGATGTATGTGGGATGGATGGTGAGAGCATGTAATATAATAGATAAAGTGTAAAATGCTAGGTGGAAAGAAAATGGATTTAATTGGGGGTTGTTGTGTAAGATTTTAGGGATTGAAATAATGAATTAATATGCTAATATAAATGTAATGTTGGATGAAATAAAATATTTTAAAATCTAAGGGATTGAGGTGAAAGGAAAAATGGAATAGGTAAATAAGGTAGAGAGGAAAAGATTACCAAGTGAATAGTAGTTCTACGTAACGGGGACCCATAACTGTCTAGGAAATTACACTGACCTGTAACTGAGCAGAAAATATGACCCGATGAAATAAAATAAAATTTGTGTCCTATTAGCTTGAAAATATTTAAAATAAATATTTGGTAAATTGAAGGAGTGTTTAGCTGGGCCAAACTAAACCAAAATGGGTCAAAGAGCTAATAAATTGTTGAAGAGTTGAATGAATAAATTTTAAGATTAGATAAGAAATTATTAAAGCACAGATACTATATGAATAAAGTTTAAGGAAATTAATACATGGACATTTTGTGTCCTATGAAATATAAACAAAGGTTGAAATTAGCAGAGACCTAACAGACAGAGTAGGTTGGGTTATTATCCAACAGTATAGCGAATAAATGCTATTATAAAAATAGTAATAATGAGAATAAATTATTAAACTTGGAAACAAATTGTTGTTACATATTGTAAGAAACAAGTTATATAAGAGCTTTAAATTACAATATTCTGAAAGACAGAAAAGGGGAGGAAACAGAAAATAAGTTAGCAGAAAAAGGATAAAAGACAATTGAATGACACTAATGAAAAGGATGAAATCTGAATTAAGGATATGGTAAATGGGTGAGATTGGAACGATGTTAAAAGATATTTGACTGACAAATAAAGTAAGCTAATAAATCAAAGATATGAATTCACATAAATGTTTTAGACTTTGGATATAATGGTTATTAAAGATAATAGAAAGGGATTCTTGGGTTGATAGTTACTTATACACTAGATAGATTGACCGGTCAACTAAGGATTAGCAGTTGCTAGAGGCTGAGTCTATATGGATTTTATCCTATGTATGGCAGATGCAGCCGCTGAGTATTGATTTGAGCCTACATGCTTTGGGTATTGGGAGGCCTACAGCTAATCCCTGCTACCCATTTATGGATATTGGGAGGTCCCATAGGGCTGATTCCTGCTATCCACCTGACACCTTACTGGTGTCGATTGTACTGGGATATTAAGAGGTCCCACGGGGCTAATCCCTACTATCCCCTTCTAGTATTGGGAGGTTCTTCGAAACTAATCCATGCTATCGGGCAAAGGGTGTGTATAGACACCGAGGTCTATAATGTGGGCCACTATACAGCTTTGTCTTTTGTCCGATTCTCGAACTGGGTAGGTGCAGTTGCCGATGTCTAAAATGGGGGGCCACTACATATCATGATTCCCGTTATCCAGTAGTTAGGAGATCTTCCTGAACCATAAGGGTATAATTGGATAAGTTAAAGAACTTGAACAGACTAAAAGAATATTAAGAAGGAACTGAAAAATTATTATTAGAACTGAGATAATGTGTGAGTAAACACCTTAAGAACAAAAGATAAGTTATAAAGAGAAAGATTGAATAAGTTATGAGAGAAATGACCTAAAATGAATGAAGTAATTGGTAACTTTTGTATGTATACATAATGGTTAAAGTGGAATGAGGGATATTGATCAGGGAATAGTAAGAATGGAGGGTAAACTATATAAGTCATGTAACTTAGGTATGGTATGGCGTAAAATGAAGGGAAGAATGTGGGTATGGTTAGTAGCTAAATGGTACGGAACTGATGAACAAGAGTGAAATGGCAACTATAATTTTAAGTTAAGTGTCTAGTTGAGGTAAGGTAATTCAGGTTATGAATAGTCACTAGAAGCTTTAGTAGAGAGTCTGGACTTAATAAGTAACAAATGCTGGTAATTGACTTTGTGTGCTTGCATGGGATAGTGATATATGGTATGTTTGGTTAAATTCACCACTGAGTGCATACTCAGCGTATCAGGTGTCTGATGCGTATGTGGTGGACTTAGGAAGATATGATGCATATGATTAGCAGTGCAGCCGATGACTATCCAGGTATGATATTATCTGATTGGATTATAGAGTTTGGTAGTTAAAGGCATTCACGCATGTTATTATGGGTAATTAGGTGGTATAATACTTGGTTAGCTGGCACAGTCACCTATAACAGTGAGAAACGAATTCTTCACTATAATAGTAGCTAAGGCTGATATTTAACTGCAAGGTCAAGTGAGTGAGTGTCATATGCCTGATAGGTTTACCTCAGATCACTGGAATTAGTACAGGAAATTTCGAGACTGAATAGGAAAAGTCCATGTAAAAGTTAAAGGAAAGGCCCCTAAGTAAATCCAAGAATGGGTAACCTCATGAGAAGTAGCACGCTCTGCCTATTTTCTTCAGGAATAGGCAGAGGGTGTTACAAGTTCCCTCTACCTTAGATCAAATGATCAAGTTCCCGCATGAAGGCAACATTATTACCATAAAGGCTGAAATCAATCATGCAATCTTTACCTTGGCTATCGCTAATCAGCCTTTCACTAGATTTCATGTTGCTGGGATCTATGAAGACTATATGGACCCTGCGGTGTCCAAGATAATGAAAAAGATGGACTTCTTCCTTGGTGCTAGTTAAGGGAAGAATTTACAAGGTATAATTGAACTACTACAGCTTCACACTTAAAAGGACATAAGAGGATTGGGATATGATCCAAACAAAGGGGGGAACCTGAAGAAAGGAAATACTCTAGAGGACTATTTTGTCAAGTAGAAGATTACAAAGTATGATGGGACTTTAGAACCTACAATAGTGGATAGGTACTACAAGTCAGGCTTTGAGATCTTTACAAATGTCATTGATTGGGAATCGGGCCACCTCACTCAAATCTAGTGGATAGAGAAAGTCTTTCCTAAGCCACCAGCTATTGAGGAAATCTACTTTAGCTCTCCTGAGAATGTGTTTAATTTAGATTCTGATTTGCTTATAGATGAAATATATCTTTGTGACCTCTTTGAGACAAACAAATTCCTTTCCAATAAAATGAATAAAGAGTTTGCTTATTTGTTTGATGTTTTTCTTGATGGTGGAATGCATCTAAGCAATCATTACATGAGTATTTTGATACATTAAAACTAATCCATTTAATCTTGGCACAAATGAATAACCTAAAATGTATTAATTGCCTATGATACTATTGTCGATGAAAGGAAAAAGTTCGAGAGATTACTAAAAAAAATATGAAATAATCTTCACTTAGAGTTATGAGGATATGCCAGGCATTGATCGTAAAGTTGCTAAACATGCCATTCTAACATATGATCACACCATTCCAATCTGACAAAAGCTTGGAAGGATGAGACCTGAATAGGTAAAGAAGGTAAAGGAAAAGGTTGTCAAACTACTCAAGGCTAAGTTCATTAAAAAGATTGTTTTCCTTACTTGGCTTGCCAATATAGTTCTAGTACTTAAGAAGGATGGAAGGGTTATAATGTGTGTTGATTATTAAGACCTGAACAAAGCATACCCTAAGGATGACTTTCCCTTACCCCACATTAATGTATTAGTTGATAATGCAGCTATGGTGGCCATGTACTCATTTGTTGATGGATTTTTGAGGTATAACCAGATCTTAATAAAGGTGATTGACAAATGTAAAACAACCTTTATAATTGAATAGGGGACATACTACTACAAGATGATGCCTTTTAGACTAAAGAATGAAGGAGCAACCTACCAATAGATGGCCACCAAACTTTTCCATGACATGATATGCAAAAAAGTTGAGGTTTATATGGACGATATGATGGTCAAGTCTACTAAAAGGAAAGGATACTTTGAAGCATTGGAAAAGTTCTTCCAAAGATTAGACCAATTCAACATGAGCCTGAACCTTAAGAAGTGCATTTTTAGAGTTATGTCAGGAAAATTGTTGGGATTCATGGTTAGCAGAAATAGGATTGAGGTAGATCTAGATAAGGTAAAAGCAATCTTAGAAATGTCTACACCTTGATTAGAAAAGGAAGTTAGGGGATTCCTGCGTAAATTGTAGTATATCAACCGATTCATAGCCAAACTTACATTGGTTTGTGAGCCTATATTGAACTTATTATGTAAAGGACAACCAAAAGAATTGAATGATGATTACGAAAAAGCTTTCCAAGCCATTAAGCAATACTTGACCAAACCTCCTATCTTCAGACCACCAAAACCTAGAAAATCATTAATCCTATATCTAGTAGTTGAAGGATCTTCCATAAGAGCACTCATCGCACAAGCAGATGAGTCTAGGGTGGAAAATGCAGTCTATTACCTAAGTAAGAAATTGCTCCCATACAAACAGAAGTATGCAAAAGTGGAAAAGATATATTTGGGAGTAATTTGGGTCTCCAAAAAGTTATGCCACTACTTTTAATCATACAAGGTGGAGGCGGTAGCAAAGCATGATCCCCTCAGGTACTTGCAAATTGCACCTTCTTTAATAGGTAAGATGGGCTATTGGATCCTACTTTTGCAAGAGGTTGACATCTCCTATGTCACTAAAAAGATGATTAAGGGTTGAGCTGTAGCTGATTTCTTAGCACAACACCCAATCGAAGGAAAATAAGAAGAATTTAAGTTTCCAAATGAACACTTGGTGGCAATATCCTAAGAAGGATGGAAAATGTTCTTCAATGGAGTTGTAAACCAAAAAGGTGCAGGAGCAGGTGTATTACTCATTAATTCAAAAGGTGAGCAAATGTTCCTAGCCAGGAAGTTAGAATTCCATACAACTAACAATGTAGCAAAATATGAAGCATGCATCTATAGCCTCAAAACTTTATATCAGCTAGAGGCAAAAGTAATTAATGTATATAGGGATTCCATCTTATTCATACAACAAGCGAAGGGTAACTGGGAGATCAAGGATGAGAATTTAAGTAAGTATGTTAGAATACTCGTAGATTTATCCAAAGAATTTGATTAATGCACTTTCCATCACATCCCCAGAGAATAAAACCAAGTCACAGATGCCCTAGCCACTTTGATGTCAGTCTTGAACCTTACCAAAAAGGATTTAACTAAACCCATGTACTTTAGCAAACAAAGATTCCCCACTTATACAAGTATAGTCAATACTACAACAGAATAAACCAATGTCGATTTACCTTGGTACCATGACATCCAAGTATACCTAGAAATCGGATAGTACCTAGACCATGCAACTGTGAAAGATAAGAGGGTCTTACAAAAATTATTATCTCAGTTCATTTCTTACCAAGGAATGTTGTATAAAAGGCAGTTGGATGGCATTCAGCTCAAATACATAGATAAATCAGAGTCTCAGAAAATACTCATAGAGGTGTATGAAGGTGTCTGTGGTCCTCACATGAATGGGATAAATTTGGCAAAGAAGATCATGTGATTGGGATACTACTAGTTAACTATAGAAATGGATTGTTGTAACTTTATCAAAAAATGTCACAAGTGCCATATCTATGGGAACCTATGTCACTTACCCCTTAATGACTTGACCAGTTTATCATCTCCCTGGCTATTTTCAACATGGGGAATAGACATAATTAGGGAAATAAGGCCATTAGCTGCTAGAGGGCATAAATACATAGTGGTAGCAATTGATTACTTCTCAAAATAGGTTGAAACTGAATTTTTCAACAAATTGAGGGCAAAACAGATGGTGAAATTTATTAAAAGAAACATCATCTTCAGGTGTGGATTGCCATAAAAAATCATCATAGACAATAGAGTAAAATTCCAGGATTAAACCAGGCAGCTCTTATAGAAATACAAAATTGAGCATCATACATTTTCTTTATATAAACTTCAAGCTAAAAGAGCAGCCAATAAGAATATCAAGAAAATTTTGCAAAAAATGATAGTTACCTACAAGGATTGGGTAGACATGTTACCCTTTACACTATAGGGATACAAAACAACTGTTATGACATCTACACAAGCCATGCCCTATTTGTTGGTTTATGAAATGGAAGCAGTGTTCCCAATAGAAATTGAAGTTCCTTCACTCAGGGTTATGCTAGAAGTAGAAATACTAGAAGTAGAATGGGTTAGAAATAGATATGAACAGTTG
>CANXYI010901492.1:0-11540 GCA_948208565.1 Hura crepitans
TTATGGCATGGCATGTGTTTGTGAAAATGGCATGACATTTTAGGCGTGGGATTTGTAATGCGAACTTGGCATGAAATATGGAATCATGTGTGAGTAATGAGGCATGAAAATTTATAAAGTTTTGGTGATAACTAAAGGTTGGAATATAGTTAGAAAAGGGCTTAAAAATGGCTTGAAAGGAAATAGTAAAATGGACCTAAAATGAGACCTTAAGTGGCGTATAACTTGCCCTAAATTTTGAACATTTTGTGCGATGGATGTTAAAAGGATTTGAGGCCACTTTTAAAGCCATTTGTAATTTGTAATTGAATATGGCTTCAGGCTTATAGCAATGGATAAAAAAGGTGCAATTAGCATAAGAAAATGATAAGAAATATATATATTTTAGACCTATAATTGTGTACGCAAAATGTAAAAATGACCTAAAAACTTATGCACTATAAATGGCTTTGAACATGGATATAAATGGAATTAAAACAATGGCTTAGATTAGATTTAAAGTGGACTTAATTTTGCCTAAGAAAGTGACCTAAAATGCCTTAGAAAATTAACTTGTAACTGTCCGGTAAGACCAAAAATGACTTGTAACTATCCAAGTCAAATTTTGACAATCAAAATAAATTCATAACTATATATTTTTCACTTCTAAATAATATAAGATGGTGATCAGTAAATAAATAGACATAAAATAAGGTAAGATAGCCCATTAGTTAGACACCCACTAGATGGGTTGACTGGTCAACTTAGGGATTAGTAGCTGCTAGATATTCACTGGTGATTTTCTAGATATTGGAAGGTGTACGGACTGATCCTTGCTATCTATTGTAAGTGTTTGATATGGATGATTATCTACATATTAAGAGGTCCATGGATTGATCCCTATTATCCATTGAAGTTCCTTGGTGTGATTTTTGGATATTGGGAGGTCTATGAACTGATATATGAAATCAAAAATATGATTGATGTTTGATTTGTTTTAGATTTTAGGAGGTTTATGGACTGATCCTTGCTATCTTGTAATGACCAAAAAATTTGACACTCGTGAATAGTACTTCTTGGGTTGAATAGTGCTTCCCGAGACCTGAATTGCACTAAGCATACTAATAGGAAGTATTAATTACAAGAGAATTTTGGGTAAATTTTGAAGCCAATCCGAAGTCATTCATATGGTTAGAAATGATAAATAAGATTTTATAGCAGTGCCTATGAATAGTGCTATAGGTAAAGCTGAATAGTAAAATAAATTAAAAGTTGCTTAAAATAATCCAAAAATATTACAACTTGATACTCAAATATTCCGAATAGTCCAATAGCTTTGGAATTAGAATTTTCTAAGTTCAAGAACTATTTTTACCCAAATTGTTAGATAAAAAATAGATTAATTTTTTAGGTTTCCGTCAGAATTTAGGCTTGAAATTTTGAGAGGATTTAGGGCTTGAATTTAGGCAATTTTGGGAAGAAGAATGGAGGAAAACCAAATTTTCTATTGATCATAAAAATTTTTCGAAACAAAAAAAATATTAATTTTGAAATCTATAAAAGGGCAAATTTTCTATCCATCCTCACATACACACACAACATATCCTCCCTCCACAAAAGCTTTATTTCCACCTATACTCTCCCTCTCCCTTTTCCTCTTAATTTCTCTCTCCTTAGAAAGACCCACCAAGAGATCTTATACCTAAAATGACAAGCATTCTGAGATGAGTCTATAGATAATAATATCGTTCGGAATGGTAAGTATTTTGAGAGAAAAGTCGAAAAGAAACCTGAGGTAAATAGTGACACTCTCTCTCTCTCGATTTATTTTTCTGCAAATTTTATTTTTGATTGGTTCCTAGGATGTCATAGAGTTTGTATCTAGGCTCAGAACATTTTTTCGACCTCTAGACTATTTTATATTATTTCTAACAAATTGTACCCATTTGAATTTGTAGGTGAAATGACAACTCAAGCCTCTCGAGGTAAGGATAAGATGTGAGCTAACATCGGGGGTCCTGTATAACTCTGTTAAGTAAGTGCAATCACTTTAAATTATCCTAATTAATAATTTATTGCAATATGTGTAATATGGCATAATTGAAATAAATATTAATAAATGCATAGGAAATGAAATAACTACTATAAAAATTATTTTAAACTTATGACATGTTAAATACATAAAATGTGATAATTCGGAGTGCTAAAATGTGATGAAAATTGTGAAAATTTGTTTTTTAGCTATGAGTGCATTATATACATAAAAGACCTAAAAAAAGCCATATTGCGTGATAATGTCTAGAACTGTGTGCCCATGGTATTTTCATGAAATAAATCATGTATAAATGATGTGTTGAGTGTTAAAATGCCGTAAAAGAGCTCGTTATGCTAATGAGCGGCATTATGCCTATTTGCACCATATAGCGCACTAATGTGAGATGCTTAGAATTGATTTTTGACATTTGATGATATATGTGTGTGATACATGCATGATGAACCATGAAATGGTAAATTGTAGGCAAATATGGAAAATAGGCATATTATAAACATTGGAATTGATAATTGTGCCTTTATGTGACATGTCGGTATGTTAAGTATTTTGATAACATTACACCTCAGGAAACAGACCCTATGGGTGTAATGGACATCAATAAGCCTAAGTTGGCCATATGTACATGTGTAGGCCATGCAATGGTGCATAAAGGCCAATGATGATTATTATGTTAATATAATAAAATGAAATGTGAAATTGGGTAAATTGACATGTTTAATGATGCCTATATAGTTAGACAACATAGTTTAGATAAGTTAACTAGTTAACTAGGATTGTAGTGGCTGCTAGCATACCTATGGGTTATTGATATATGTGCTGACGGGGATAAGAGCCTTCGGGCCTAAGATTTACTTACTGATATGCATGAGAGCCTTCGGGCCTAAGTTTACTTACCTTTGTGGTATGAGAGCCTGCAAGCCTAAGTTTACTTACCTTTGTGGTATGAGAACCTACGGGCCTAAGTTTACTTATCCATGTGGTATGAGAGCCTACGTGCCTAAGTTTACTTGCTTATGTTGTATGAGAGCCTTCGTGCCTAAGTTACACATCTATAGATGTGGAGAGCCTTTGGGCCTAAGTAATTCCATTATCCAGTCTTGTTTAGTTATCTTATGGATATGGGCATCAGTTAAGTGATTAAAAATGGCTTAATCATGGTATAATTAAGTTTGTATGTTAAATTGGCATTACTAAGTGACCTACGGACGCAATTTGATTGAACGACTTATAATTAGTCTTAAAATGCTTGAATAAATTTATTGTCACTCATGTGACTATTTACTTTGATTATATGTGTATAAACCTTAAAATACTAATATGGACAACTATGATGTGTGTTTTGGCACTTATGATCAAAAAATAGGTATGTCATTACTTGTTGCAATATATGAGTTCGGTATGACCTTTTTACCATGCCTTTTGACCTACAAATGTTGGATTTATGATAATGGTGATTTTGGCATAAATGATGCTTAGAGAATAAGGTTTCATGCATTATGCCCGAATAACAGCAATAAATTAATGTTTTAATAATGTCTCAATAAACATACCATTAATTGTATTATCTACACTTGGAATGTGTATACTGGCTTATAGTGCCCTAGATATGTATGAATGTGTTTCTAGAACAAAAAATGACCCTTATTACATATTAGTTACCAAAATTGCATTATTTTGATATAAAAATCAAAACAATTTATGTTACCTATAATTTGTGGAAAATACATTGTTGTGAATCTTCAAAACTCGAATTGATTTTGAACATATATCAAATGTTATAATTTGCCATTTTACAAGTTAAAGTGATTAAACGACTAAGTGAAACCTTAGCGCATCACTTGTTTACGATGCATAGGTAATAGGGCAATAGATTAGAGCCAATGCTTCTGAAAGCAGGAGACACGAAGATAACCCCTGCATGGTTATTTTTGTAATCATTTTGTAATAGTAGTCATGATGTAAATTTAATGGTATTATTAGTTGTGTGCTTTTATGATCCCAAAGGGATTAGGTTTAATATGTATCTCGTAGCGGGGTTTTGTATTAAATATTGTAATAATGGATATTAAATTTTATTTTCTCATGTGTTGTGTGTGATGATTAACGAATTGCATGTAGAAGGCTTATTATGATATTAATGTGATTTGGAGGGTTAGAAGGACCTATTTATGTACTGATGTATATAAAAGTGTTTTTTTAAGCAAGTAAAAATTTGGGAAAGAATCTTAATATAGCTGCTATGCTACAAGATTTTTTGACTCGGTGACCCCAATATTTACTCGATTTGTGTGCTAAAAAGATTTTTGATGTGTTAGTACCTTTCCATGTCAAGAAATGTTTTTTATATAAAAGTTTTAAATTTTAAGCGATTTTGGGATAACAGACTGGATGTCATTTTGTGTACACGTATCCTCTATTCGGGTCCAGTGTATGGATCGAGCAGAGTGTGCCACACTTAGTGGTATTAAAGCTGCAGTTAGGGTTCCCTTTGGACCTATGGGTTACACAAGAGCACTTTAGGAGTTATAATACATTTACATCAAATACTATTACATATTGGCTCACAATCTATTTCTCTTGCCTTTAGGTATGGGAAATGAGTAGTAATACTACACCTATGAAAGAAGAAGCAGTAAAAAGTCATGCTCCTTCAACCATTAGACAAGAGGGTGCACAACTTGAGTATGTGACCCTTAGTGATGTTAGACATGATACACCTGTATAGCAAGGTCCATCTACATGTTTGTAGATAATGCTAGAGTCTGTTAGGCAAGCAATAATAGTTGCTGCGATAGATGCTACTGCTATAGCTAATACACATCTTATTCCACCCCAGTGCCACAAGAATAGTCGGCATTTCAAAGGATGTATATAGAGAGACTAATTAAGAATGGGGCTAAATATTTCAAAGCAGAAGAATTAGATGAGTCTAATAGAGTCGAGTACTAGTTGGACTAGATAGTCTGCATTATGTAGCAGTTGAGATGCCTACAAGATGAGTATGCTACATGTGCCACTTCCATGCTATTAGAGGAAGCCTTAAAATGGTGGAAAGCTATCACAGAGTATAAGGCAGCTATAGATATCACCTGGGATTTCTTTTTGTAGGAATTCAAGGAGAAGTATATTACTGAGCATTACCTGGACTAAAAGTACCAAGATTTCATGGACCTTAGATAGAGGCACAGATTGATCTCTGAATATGAAAAGGAATTTGCTCGTCTGAGCTGGTATGTTGAGGCAATGGTTGCCATAGAAAAGGACCACTGTAAGAAGTTTTAGAAGGGGTTAAATTTAGAGATTATGGATAGTGTTGCTCCTATGAAGATTTGAGATTTTACAACTTTACTAGCAGCCTGTCACACCTTAGAGATGGTGCATAAGATGAAGCAAAAGTGAGATAGCTTTAAAAAGAGATCACATGGGCAGGGACAAGGTAGTTTTGGGTATACATCTGAGAAAAAGCACAAAAGTGGTCAATTTAGGCATTATCAGGGCTAGTAGTCAGACCAATCATAGAGGTCAGGACATGGTTCTAGATCATAGACCCAAGCATAGACTCAGACTTCAGGTGCTCCTAGATCCACAGTAAGTAGTGCTATGACACCAATATGTGAGACTTGCCACTAGAGACATCACTGTGTCTATTAGAGCCCCATACAAAGGTCTTGCTGAGGATATGGCTCTAAAGATCATTTTTAGAAGGATTCTCAATGATACCATATATTCTTGCACAGAAGTCAGATAGGAGAGATTCAAAAAGTAGAGCTAGGGTTAGTTAGAAGGATAAGCTAGAGAGCAAAGCTCTAGTGAGACAGTATGCCATACGAGTTAGAGAAAAGGCAGAGGCCACTGATGTTATTGTGGGTACATTTTATATCTTTAATTTACCTTCTTTAGCACTGATAGACTTGAGGTCGACACAGTCTTATATTTGCACAGCATGGGTTTTAGATTGAGGGTTATTGTTAGATGACCTTAGCTTTGATATGATGGTTAGCAATCCAATAGGACAACATTTTATAGTGAACAAAGTATATAGAGATTGTCCATTATCATTACAAGGACAAGTTTTCCTTATGGATCTCATTGAATTATTGTTTAATGAGTTTGACCTTATCTTAGGCATAGACTGGTTGTTTAAGTATCATGCCATAGTAGACTATAAGAGGAAAAGGATTGTGTTACAAGTAAGTGATAGGTTAGAGATGATTATGATGGGTAAAGGATTAGATTATATGGCTAATGTAGTATCAGCCACTGTAACCAAAAGAATGTTACAAAAGGTTTGTGAAGCTTCTATTGCTTATGTGGTTGACACCATAAAGGAAAATTTTGAAGCAAGTCAGATTCCTATAGTTGCTGAGTTTAGGGATGTTTTCCTAGATGAGTTACCTAGTTTATCACCAAAATGGGAGTTAGAGTTTGGCATTGAGGTTATGCTAGACATAATGCCAGTTTTTATAGCTCCGTATAGAATGGCTTCTGTATAATTGAAAAAGATGAAGATTCAATTGCAAAAGCTTTTAGACAAGGGTTTTATCAGGCTGAGTTTTTCACCATGGGGAGCACTAGTTCTATTTGTCAAAAAGAAATATGGTTCTCTGAAACTTTGTATAGATTACAGATGGTTGAACAAAGTCACCATTAAGAACAATTATCCTTTGAGAAGCTTAGAGGAACATGTGTGTTCTTTAAGATTGATCTTAGATCCGGGTATTTCTAGTTGAGAGTAAAAGAGGCAGGCATACATAAGATAGCTTTTAGGAATAAATATGGTTATTATAATTTCCTAGTGATGCCTTTTGGGTTAACCATTGCATCAACAACATTCATGGACCTTATGAACAAGATCTTCAGGCCATTTCTAGATCAGTTTATGGTAGTCTTTATAAACAACATTCTTATGTACTCCAAGAATAGAGACAATCATGTTAGGCATTTACAGATAGTTCTTTAAATTCTAAGGGATGAGAAACTCTATGCAATGCTTAGCAAGTACGAGTTTTGGCTAGAAAAAGTAGCATTTTTGGGGCATATAGATTTGGCAGATGGTATAAGGGTTAATCTTAGTAAGTTTCATGCAATAATGGACTGGAAATTGGTAAACAACATAATTGAGATAAGGAGTTTCTTAGAGTTAGCTAGCTATTACAAAAGGTTTGTTGAGGGGTTTTCCTTGATTATAGCTCCTATGACACATCTTTTGAGGAAAGATATGAAGTTTATATGGGACAACAAGTGTCAAGAGAGTTTTGACAAGCTCAAGTGTAAGTTGATAGAGGCTCTAATTTTAGTATAGCCAGTATTAGGGATGGAGTTCACAATATACAGTGATACTTCACTGAATGGGTTAGGTTGTGTACTCATGCAGGAAGGCAAGGTTGTTGCCTATGCTTCTGGACAGTTAAAACCTCATGAGAAAAACTACTCGACACATGACTTAGAGCTTATAGCTATTATGTTTGCTCTATAGATATGGAGACATTATCTCTATAGAGAGAAATGCTATGTTTTGATCGATCATAAGAGTCTGAAGTATTTGCCAACGTAGAAGGAGTTAAACTTATGGCAAAGAAGATAGATGGAGTTATTAAGGATTATGACTGCCTTATTGACTACCATCTTGGGAAAGCTAATAAGGTTATGGATGCCTTGAGTAGAAAGCATATGTTAACTTTGAAGGCAATGTATATTAGTTTAAAACTATAAGGAAATGGTGGCTCGTTGGTTTAGATGCAAGTTAAGTTGAGTTTGAAATAAATAGTGAAAGATTTATAGAAAGATAATCACAGACTTCAGAATATTATAAGTATGATTCAAGAGGCGAAGTCTATCGAGTTTGTGATTATGGAAGATGGTTATTTGTATTATCATGACCATTTATGTGTGCTAGAGAAAGAAGACTTAAGAGAGTAGATTCTGCAAGAAGCGCACAACTCATCATATGCAATGCATCCTGGTAGTACGAAGATGTACTAAGATTTAAAGATGGCTTATTGGTGACCTAGCATGGAGAGAGATGTACCTGATTTTATAATGAGATGCCTCACTTGTCAATAGGTGAAGGCCGAGCACCAAGTTTCTTCTGGTTTGCTTCATCTAATAGCAATACTAAAATGGAAGTGGGATAAGATCACTTTGGATTTTGTGTTTAAATTATCAATAACCAGAAATAAGCATGATTTTATTTGGGTAGTGTTTAACAGATTAACCAAGTCTACCTATTTCATTCCAATGAGAAAGGATTATTCTATAGAGAGATTGGTAGAACTGTATGTTGAGTAGATAGTTAGACTCAATAGGGTGCCTTTCTCCATCATTTCAGATAGAGATCCCCATTTTACAATGAGATTTTGGAGAAACTCTAGAATGATTTAAGGACTAGGCATAGTTTTAGTATGGCTTTTCATCCATAAATGGATGATTAGTCAGAGAAGATTATTCAGATTCTTGAGCATATACTTTGAGCATATGCCATAGAGCTTAAGGGCAGCTGAGATAAGTATTTGTTGTTAGTAGAATTCACTTACAATAATAGTTTTTAAGTGAGTCTGGATATGGCTCCTTATGAGGTGTTATATGGGAAAAGTTGTAGAACTCCCTTATGTTGGTGAGAATTAAGTGAGCACAAGCTTATGGGACCGAATTTGGTTAAGGATGTTAAAGAAAAGGTAAAGATTATTAGGAAAAGACTGAAGGCTTCTTTAGATAGACAAAAATCCTATGCAGATTTAAGAAGGAGAGATATCGAGTATAAGGTTAGTGATAAGGTTTTTGTAAAAGTATCTTCATGGAAGAAGGTGTTAAGGTTCGGTAAGAAAGGGAAGTTGGGTCTGATGTTCATTCGACCAAACGAGATCATAAAACGTGTGGGTCCATTAACCTAAAAACTAGCTTTACCTCTAGAGTTATAGTAGATTCATGATGTGTTTCATGTCTCGATGCTGAGAAGATATAGATCAGACCCTTCATATGTTTTGACAGTTAATGAAGTAGAGATAAGACTAAGCTATTCATATAAAGAAGAACCTATTGGTATCCTAGCCTAAAAAGTTAATGAATTGAGGAAGAAGATGGTGCCATTACAAAAAGTCTTATGGCAACATCATGGTATGGAAGTGGCTACTTGGGAAAACAAGGCTCATATGCATGAATAATACCCACAATGGTTTGAACTAGGTATGTCAAGGATGACGTAATTTTTTAGAGGGGAAGAAATGTAACAACCTAAAAATCTAACACTCATGAATAGTACTTTATGGGATGAATAGTGCTTCTTGAGACTCGAGCAGCACTAAGAGTACCGATAAGAAATATTAATTACAAGAGAATTTTGGGTAAATTTTAAAGCCAATCTGAAGTCGTTTGGATGGTTAAAAATGCTAATTAAGATTTTACGGTAATATTCTATGAATAGTACTATAGGCAAAGTTGAATCATAAAATAAATAAAAAGATGCTCAAAATAATCTAAAAATATTATAACTTGAGACTCAAATATTTTGAATAGTCGAATGGCTTTAGAATCTGAATTTTTTGAGTTTGGGAATTATTTTTAACCAATTTTCAAGAAAGAAAATACATTAATTTTTTGGGTCATTGTTAGAATTTAGGCAGAAAATTTTGAGAGGATTTAAGTCTTGAATTTATGGAATTTTAGGGATAGGAATATAGGAAAACTAACTTTTCTATCAGTTATAATAATTAATCGAAGCAAAGAAAAATATTATTTTTGAAAACTATATAAAGAGCAATTGTTCTCTACTCTCTCACATACACACAAATAACATCCTCTCCTCCTCCACCATCAAATTCTACACCAGTTTCCCTCTCACTTTCCATTCTTGATTTCTCTCTCCTTAGAGAGGCCCACTGTGTATGTTTACACCTAAAATGATGAGCGTTTTGAGATGAGTCCATGGACACCAAAATCAACCGGAAAGGCAGAGTATTTAGGGAGAAAAACCAAAAAGAAACTTGAGGTCAATAGCAACTTTCTCTCTCCCAAGATTTTTTTTTCTTTCAAATTTTATTTTTCACAGGTACCTAAGATGTTGTAGAGTATATATCTAGGCTCAAAATATTTTTTCGACCTCTAAATTATTTTATTTTATTTATTAACATTCATACCTATTTGAATTCGTAGGTAAAATGACAACCCGAGCCTCTCAAGGCTAGGAAAAGGCATTAGCTAACTTCGTGTGTCCTGTACGACCTTGTTAAGTAAGTGTAATCACTTTAAATTGGCTTAATTAATCATTTAATGCATTATGTATAATATGGCATAATTAAAATAAATGTTAATAAATACATAAAAAAATGAAATAAATGCTATAAAAATTATTTGTGACTTATGACATGTTAAGTGCATAATATGAGATAATTTGGTGTGTTTGAATATGATGAAAACATGATTTTTAGTTGCAAGTGCATTATACACGTGAAAACTCAAAAATGCCATATTATGGGTTTTTGTCTAGAAATACATGCACATGTTATCTTTGTGAATTAAAACTTGTATAAATGATGTATTGAGTGCTAAATTGCCATAAAATAACTCGTTATGCTCATGAGCGACATTATGCCTATTTGCACCATTAAGCGCGCTAATGTGTGTACGGGTGTTTTTATTAATAAATGATGTTATGTATGCATGAAAGAAATATGTTGCTATGCTAAAGTGGATCTTTGACACATGATAGATAAATGTGTGTGATTTTATGCAAGATGAGGCATGATATGGATAATTATAGGCAAATGTGGAAAATTTTTGTAATATAAACATTTGTATCGATATTTGTGTCTTCATGTGACATATTGATATGTTGAGCATCCCGATGACATTACACCCAAAAAATGGATCCTACAGGTGTAATGGACATCGATAGGCCTAAATTGGCCAATTGATCATGTGTAGGCCATGCAATGGCGCATTGAGGCCAATAATGATTTTTATGTTAATATAATAAAATGAACTGTGAAATTGGGTAAATTAACATATAATGACAAGTTTAATAATGCCTATATAGTTAGAAAATCTAGTTTGGATAGGTTAACCGATCAACTAGGATTATAGCAATTGCTAGCATACCTATTGGTATGAGACCTACGGGTCACTAAATTATATGCCGACGAGTATAAGAGCCTTCAGGCCTAAGATTTACTTGCTGATATACATGAGAGCTTTCAGGCCTAAGTTTACTTACCTATGTGGTATGAGAGCCTTTGGGCCTAAGTTGCACATCTATGGATGTGGAGAGCCTTTAGGCCTAAGTTACACATCTTTGGATGTAGAGAGCCTACAAGCCTATGTAATTCTATTATCTAATCTTATTTAGTTGTCTTATAGATACAAGCATCCGTTAAATGACTAAAATAGCTTAAAATTGCATAAATTGAGTTTGTATGTTAAATGGCAATAATATGTGACCTATGGACAAAATATGATCTAATGACCTAAAAATGGTTTTGAGATGCTTGAATGTATTCATTTTCACTTGTATAAA
>CANXYI010901493.1:0-11669 GCA_948208565.1 Hura crepitans
TGCTTGTTAACAGCTCCTATAAAATGAATAAATGCTTTATTAATGGTGTCAAATTTTGATTTTGCTTCTTTTCAATTTCCTAACCTATTTTTTCATAATTATTGGATAATTATGAATTTAATTTAATATTTTCATTTCCCAAATCTAATTACATGTGAATTGGATTCATAGTTTTGTCATAGTCATATAAACATATGTAGTATTCAATATCCCTAGGGATCAATAAATTAATTTTCAGTTGATTAAGTGGATTGATTGATTTGGATTAATTTTATATGTTCATGCTTGCTAGAATTAGTCCAAAATCATTTGGATCAATTATTTTACAAAATGATGCAAATCAATTTATTAGTAAACGGTAAAAATTGGATTTTTAGCATTAGTGCAATTCAAAATTTCAAATTAAATATTTCACAAATTTTATTAGAAATTGCTAGTAGAATATATGAAAATATAAATAATTAATTGGACTAAATAATTAATTTTTTTAAATTAATTAGTGGTTAGATCAATAGTTAGAAGAAAATCAACATTCTCATGCGTATGTAAACTAAGAATCCCAAAAATAATTCTCAATTGGATTGAAAATTTTACTTTCTTAGAAATTGTTTCTAAATTGGCAAGGATGCTTGAGGAGGGAATTAATTTGAGTAGTTAGACTAATGAGATTACTTGCCATACTTATAAATTCACAAAGCTAAGAATATATGGCATGTCAATTTTGCAAAACTTGTAAAATAAATTAAAATCAACCAAGTGGGATTGAAATATTGCAAGTTAATTATGTGCATTAGAAATGCAAGCTACGGGAGTATGTTTGGCATGATTACAAGTTATAGACAAAGACTAATGAGATTCATCTGTATTGTATGAATTTTTTCTTTAGTTCAATTGGGCCTTTGCGTCTTAGCCTATTCTCTTATTTCTCTATTGTATTTTTACTCTCATCTAATTCCCCTTACCTATAATGCATTTTCTTGTAATTTTAGATTACATAAAGTTAGATTAGGATGTAGAAATATAAAAAGCAAAAATGGAAAAGAATGCCCACTAAGTAGGACTATGAAGAAATGTATTTTTTTATTTCTTTTTAGGTTTGTTTTTATGCATAACTACTACCTATGGTCTAGCCTAAATTGGTTTCCTTTTGCTCAAGGAAATCAATGTAGTAAAAGTAAATAGCTTGATGATATATTTAATGTGATTATATAGCATATGTATGACTTAATGAGATTAAATATGCATGTGCATGCCCAAACATATGAAATACTTTTGAATAAGCATAGCAAAGTATTCAACATTGATGAGACTTAATTATAAGAAATCCCTTAATGATATAAAACTTGCAAGCATTCTATTAATATTAGTTAAACTAGAGCTCTCTTTAGTATTGTGTTGTTGAGCATACTTAAGCCTACGCTACCTTAGATATTTTTAAATCATAAAAATGGGTCTATCTTTGCATCATTATTAGTTTGTTAAGCATACTCAAGGATATTAATCATAAGGTAAGATTCAGGAAATATGTATATGATATATATGTATCAAGTGTTGATGACCTACTAATCAGTAGATGTATACGAGGCAATTGGCATATGATGCCTATCATTTAATTAATGGTTAGGCTTGTTGAGCATACCAACTTAGAGAACTTCCAATGGGCTTTTTAGTGTTAATTAGTGAAGGCCACTGGTTCATAATAAAATAGTGGGAGTAATGTAAGATTTTAAAGATCTTAAAATTGTTGCATACATATATATGATCATACTCTAACATGCTTTCATTTTCACACACAATATCACTACCATAATGTCGTCCAACATGAATTTATGTCATTATTGGCTAAAATGACTTTGAAATCTTAGAATAGTTCTTAGAATTGAGAATATAAAAATCTATTGTACACATATATTCCATCTCATTTGATTGATAAAAATTCCAAATGGGAGTTAAAAGCTTTTTCAAAAGCAAAAGAGGATGGCAATATGATTGCCTCAATGTCTCCTAAACTTTAGAAAGTGCATGGTCATGTGATGCTCATATCATCAAATATCATCTTATGAAATAAAAGAAATGTGATATCTAAGACATTATTTCACTTGAAGATAATGTAAGACACTTCATGATTTGAAAGTGTTGGGCCTCAACAACATAATTTTATGATATATTGGAATTGAGAGTTAATTCTATAATTATAAAAGTATAGTTAATCATATCATGAATTTTTCTATTAGGATAAAAACTTATAGTTTAATTAGTTAAAAGCCTATGGAATTGAAAAGAGACTAATCCTAAAAGTAAGAATTGCGAAGTTTACCTTTTGTCTCCAATGAAGAAAAAGCATGTGATGCTTTAACTTTTGGCATTAATATAATTAAGATTAATACAAGTAAGGGTGATATGGAACTACAAGTAGCAAATTGGGCAAGAGTTGCTGGATTAGGTACATGAACATATAATTTGTATTTGCCTTTAGGACTTGTATTGGAATTTAATAATTGTTATTTTGTTTCTTCCTTAAATAAAAGCATTATTTCTTTATCTTGTCTTGCTGATCAATATTTTGATATTAACATTAATATGAGTAAGTGTTGTTCAGTTTATAAAGAATTTTTTTTTATATTTTTCTAGATTTATTGTTAATGGAATTTATGTTCATAATAATAAAAAAAAAACTTTACAATATTAATACAAAGGGAAAAAGGTGGATAACTTGAAGCCATATTTCTTATGGCATTATTATTTAGGCTATATAAATAAGAAACACATGTTTAAGTTGCACATGTTTGGTGACATAGGTTCATTTAATTATGAATTAGTTGAAACATGTGAGTCATATTTATTAGGTAAAATGGCGAAGGCACCTCTTAATGGAAAAGGTGAACGTGTTAATGGGCTTTTAGACCTTATACATATTAAGGTAGTGGACATGTGACCATAAATGCAAGAGGTGTGTTTCTTTACTTCATTTCCTTTATCAATGATTACTCTAGATATGGCTATGTGTAATTAATGAAGTACAAAATTTAAAATTTTAAAAAGTTCAAAGAATTGAAAAATGAATTTGAGAAATAGGTTGGCAGAAGTATTGAAACACTTTTATTAGATCGACGTCAAGAATGCTTATGTCATGAATTTTAGAGTTATCTTAGAGATAATAGTTTATTATCTAAGTGGATTCCCCTATATATGCCACAGGATAATGGTGTATCCTAAAGCAAAAATTAACCCTTATCGAACATGGTTTGATCTTTGATTAGCTTTATAGAGTTTGTGTAGATCATTTTAGCATTTTACACTAGAAACTGCAATTTATCTTTTAAACATAGTTCAATTAATATTGGTTAGTGTTACATAACATGAGATGTGGTATAGTAAGAAACCTATTCTTTCACATATCAAGGAATGGGGATGCCTTGCATATGGGAAAAGAATAATGTTAGATAAACTTAAAGTTAAGTCTAATAGATGCTAATTTATGGGGTATCCAAAGGAAACTTTTGGATACTACTTCTATCATACATTAGAACAAAAAGGCTTTATTTTAAAGCTTGCACTCTTTTTAGAGAAAGAGTTTCCTATAAAGATAATGGGAGTAAAGATAAAAATGATGAAGTTCAAAATCCATTAATTAAAGCAGATCAATCTATAGATCTTAGTTCAATTACTCCTAGTGATGAGATAATAGAAGAACATATGGAAATACACATTCTTAAATGATCTACTAGGGTCAAAACTATTCAAAAGAGATATTGATTTCTTGTGGACCAAGACAAAGAAGTAACCATAATGGAGGACCATTAGCCACAAGCTATAAAATGTTTTAAAGAGTTCAGAATCAAATACAATGCTTAAAGCCATCAAATCTAAAATGGATTCCATGTATGATAACAAGATATAGACCTTGGTTAATCAACTTAAAAGGATAAAACCCATTAGGTGTAAATGGGTCTTTAAGAATAATACTGACATGGAAGGTAATGTGATTACCTATAAAGCTCGATTATTAGTGAAAGGCTATCATTAAAGATAAGGAATTGACTTCAATAAAACCTTTTATCCATTTGCAATGCTTAAAATCCATTTGGATTTTGCTTGCCATAGATGTTCATTAAGATAATGAGATTTGGCAAATAGATATAAAAATAACATTCCTTAATGGATATTTCTTAGAGCAAATGTATATGACATAACTTAAAGATTTTACATTTATATTTGGCAATCTACAAGTTTCAAAGATAAAATTATTGGTTGAAGTGAGCTTTTAAGAGCTGGAACATCTATTTTGATGAGACATTAAAAGAGTTTAGTTTCTAACAAAAGATGGATGAACCATGTCTTTTGACGAAGGTTGGTGGGAGTGCAATCATTTTACTAGAGTTGTATGTAGATGACATACCACTAATAAGAAATAATGTCTCTATCCTCTAATCAACAAAGATATGGCTGAGTAAATGGATCTTTATGAAAAACCTTAGAGAAGCAACCTATATCTTAGGGATTAAGATCCATAAAGATAGATTCAAAAGGTTACTTTAACTTTTATAATCTATGTATAAATATAAAATGCTAAAAAGGTTTTAGACGGATCTCTGTAATAAAGGTTTTATTCTTATGTTGCATGGGAAACACCTTTCTAAATGTATATCTCCTAAGACACAAAAGAAAAGAAATCATAGGAGTAGGATTCCATATGCTTCTATCAGACGATTTATTATGTATACTATGTTATATACAAGACTTAATGTAGTATTTACTCAGAGTGTCATGACTAAATTCTAATCTAATTATTAAGAGGAACATGGGTACATATCAAGAAGATCCTTAGGTACTTAAGAAATATTAAAAATTTATTCTTGGTTATTGGAAAAAGAGATCTTCTTGATATTAAAATTTTGTGTCACTCCTTATTTTGGTCCAGTGATTGGACTAGGTAAGAGGTGTCATAAAATGATTGATGATAAAAAAATGATCATAGATAAGCAAACCAATATAATGTATTGTTAAATATAAGTGATCATACCAAAATAATGAGGAACAAAAATGATAGGAATCTTTTAGCCCTAATTTTCTAAAACTTTAAAATCGTGCTATAATATTTGATCTGCTAAGTCTCAAATTCCATGTTGGGCATTAGAATATCATGTGGACAAACATTGAATCCTTCAGTTTAAAAACCAAAAACCTAAGAGATAGAATTTAGCACTTGAAAGGTAGCTATAAAACCTTGAGATATTTGGTATAAGCTATCTTATTGATTGTATATTAGTCTTATATATATGAGAATTTAGATAACATGGTAGAGGTCCTTACTATTATTGATCAGGTGACTAGTTCTTTAAAGATAAATACTATATAATTCTTGGTGATGATTTTTTCAAAGTAATTTAGTTTGATACTTTATTTTTTATGGGTGAAGTAGGCTTTTTCTCCTCAATACATTAAACAATGACTTTTTTAGATTAGCAAATTCATGAAGTGTGTTATTCCTCTTGGTTAGGTTGTATTAGATTTTGGATGTACCGAAGGCAAGGTGATTAGTGTTTGGAGTCACCACTAGGCTCTACACTAGAACCATTAATCATTTTCTTAGAAAGGGCTCAAAATCAAATTTTATTTATGCTTCGATAATATACCTTCCTTTATATTCTAATGTTTATCAATCTTGTATCATTTAAACAAGCATTTTAATTAAAAGCATACATGCCACCATTTCACATAAAGAAAATAAATTAGAATATTCAAACATCCAAAAATTGGGTCATTTGTTAGTTGTTGTTCGGCTTGACAACTACCATCAATTCTTTAGGAATTGATGATTATTGCCTAACTCCTATCTCTAAGAGATTGGCCCTTTTTCAAATACAATTTTCACATGACTTTTATTAAGGAAAACTCAAAAGGGTTTTATTAAAAAACCACCAATTAATTAAATAGTAAACCATTGATGTGATATTTGGCCTTTTGTATTTATAAAAAAAATCATTAAACTACTTATTAAAACTAAAAAATAAAAGCAAAAGAAATTAAAGGTACAAAATAAAATAAGCAAATAAAAGAATATGCAATTGGTCCTATATTTATATCGGCAAGTCCATGTAAATTCTTTATGGTCTTTAGTCTATGTCTATATAGAATAGAACATGTCTATCTAGACCTTATATCCAGTATTGATGGTCAATCTTTCACAACTCAAGGGAAAGAGATTAGTGGTACAAGTAAAGGTCCGTACAGACCTAATAATATTGACAAATGGAATAATAACAACATGTTTAATGAATTGACATATAGATATGAAAGTTTATGTAATGTGCCCAAATGATGATTATGAATGAGTGGATAACAAACTAATCATGTATAGGAGAACATAAATTCATTACATTGATATTTGTGTGGACTATATTTGAGAACATGTGTCCATACGAACTATAATCCTTATGAAAGAGAGTATGTGTGGATTGGTACATAAGACACACAAACATCAAACACATATCTATGTGAACTACACTCCTCATAAAAGGGAGTTTGTGTAGACTAACACATAAAACACATATTCTCAAAACATATATCTTCGTAGAGTACAATCCTAGAGAACGGGAGTTTGTGCGAACAAAACATTAATTCCCAAATTTCAATATAGTGCATATTACGAAACAAAATCATTATGATACAATTTCAAAGGCATAAATATTGATCAATAACGTGTTATATGGTGTTAAAATAGATTACAAAATATTAACATAAAGCCATCACAAATATTAGTGCGTGCGGACCACATACCATATAGATATTCAAATAATTTTGTCTGTATGGACCTTAACATTCACTGAAGTAAAACCTTGTGATTTAGGCTATTAGTTCTAGAAAAAAAAAGATGATATAAAACATTTTAATAATCAGATGAAAAGAAGATAACAATGAATTTAAGAAATTAACCTTCTCTTATAATTGTTGTGGGAATTTCATAAAACCTCCTCACGTGTCAATTAATCCTAGAAGATCTTCAATTATAGAAAGGACACCAATAGAATTAATAAAGATGAAGAATGAACTAGGCCTCAGATGTTAACTTATAGTTAGCACTAATTAATAAGGCAATGCTTGGGTTTTGAAAGAATAATTATTTTGGTGGGGGCTTAAGACTAGTAAAGCGAATCCTGCTTTAGGGTCTACGACTTAAGCTCTTGGAATTATAGGTTTCAATTCTTTGATTCCTCTCTCCCTTTTCTCTTCTTGGAAAGGGTATTTATAAGTTTAGTGGGCAGTTCTCCTATTTAAAAGAGAGGGAGTTCTAAAATACCCCTATGCCATATGTAATAGTCACATGTGGGTTTATTAACTTTATTGAATTATTTTAGCTGGCCCAACTTAGAAGACATCCTTAACAGACACTAGATATAGAGGGAAAATAAACTAGTGTAGTGATCCCTGTTTTGGACCTATGCCACTACACCAGCATATGTGCCATAATGGAGAATAGCCATAGCCTCCCCAAACACAAATAGATGCTCAACATTAGTGTGACATAATAGAGATTAGCTCGGAGGCCTCCCCAGCCACAAATAATCACCATCAAGAGTGTGACATAATAGCGATTAGCTCATAGGCCTTCCCAACCATAAAAAATATCAACAACTATGTGATATAATGGAGATCAACCCATAAGCCTCCCTAGCCACAAAGAATATCATTGCCTAAACATCAAGTAACTAGCAGCTGCTAAATCCCTAAGTTAACCGGTCAACCCATCTAGTGGGTGTCCAACTAATAGGCCAAGTAGCTCATTTTAAGTCAATTTATTCACTAATAATGCTTTTATAATATTTATGTTGCAAATATAGATAGTTATAAATTTTATTACGCACTTTATTTTTCAGCTAATCAAGTATAGCCATATTATGGCTCTACCGAGTAAAAATCCCAAATTAATTTTAAGTTCTATTATTACCAATATACAAGGCTTAATATGATATAATTTATCATAACATTATTTCTCAGGAAATTAACACTTTCTTTCTAGTGACATTTTTAGTTTAGGTAATAGTCAACTGGACAGTTATAGGTCATTTTGACCACTTTTCAAGATGCATTTTTGGGATTGTTTTAAGTCAGATTTTAGTATAGTTTTTAACAATTTCATTCATCACATTCATAGGCCTAAGGCTAATCATATCTAGGCTACTTCTAAGGCTAAACAATAGGCACAATTGCCATTTATTTGTATATACCAAATCTAGCCCAAAAGGCATAAGTTTATGTTCATTTATTTTAGTTTATTTCAAGTCATTTTTTAAGCAATTATTATAAGCCATTGCCATATGTTCTAATTCAACATTTTTAGTCAGTTAAAGACACATTCTTAAAGTTTATTTCAACTATCATCATGCCATATGTAGTGTTCTATTCAAGGTTATTATAAGCCAATTCAAAATATAACACATACTAGCCATTTTAGGCACATAATTTACGTACATTATACATTCACGAACCATAACCCTTAAAGGTCATACCAAGTCACTTTTTATCCTTGATTTCTAATCAAATTTTTACGCTCAAGTTTAAGTCATTTCTCACTACACATCTTGCCATTTTAAACTACACATTAGCTAAGTTAATGACAATATAATATCATGCATTACAAGTTATTATCTTATATCACCCATACACATTAACCTTGCTCATATACCATACTTACCAAGCTTTCCCATGCAATTATACCTTTTAGAAACTAAGGAAAGTATTGCCCACACATACATTTTAACCTCAATTATCACATACACACACTTTACACATTGCCATACTAGCATACATCCACATATGTACACTTCTTACCACACATGCCATGCCAATGCCAAGGCCATACATGCCATGGCCAATCTCACATACACCTATACATACTTTAATTCAATGTCAATACTCTATATGTCCAAAGAACATATAAATTCCAAACCCAAACACTAACTAGTGTTACCCTAGGCAAGGTACCCATACTAGCATTTACAAGACAAGCTTTCAGCCACACTTTTAATTCATACCAATAATGCATATTAAGAGATACTATCACATATCCATGCTAAAGCCATTGATCTAAGCCTTAAGCATTATAAACTCATTTCATTCCACTTATATATCTCTTGACCAATTAAGAAATCAACATATACATGAATTCCTCTCATGTATCCACCATGCCATTCATTTTTCTACATGCCATGTACAAAAATCGTTCCAAAAACATTTCACCAAATAAGATCATTCATCAAAATCACCACTAATTCATACAAATAACTACTAAAATTAAAAGGGAATGGAGTGAATGATGGAATACACTTATATGTTAAGAAGAACCAGTTCAAGCCCTTAATTACACAAGTTGTAAGCCCTTCCACGGTGACTTTCCCCACCTTTGTGGTCTTTTATTTGCCATTTAAAGGTGTTAGGCATAATCTAGCATCAAATAGCAGCTAAAAATCCTAATAAATAAAGGAGAAATAATCATAAACTCACTTAAAGGTTAGCATTCTAGACTGTCTAAACTAGTGACCTTTAATGAATTTTATCTCCTAATTGAGAAGTCTTTTTTCCCTTATTCTATTTCCTTATGGTACCTAATAGAAAAAAATTGAATTTAGCAACTAGAATCACCATTTTTATTGAAGAGATGAAAAAGTAATGGCCAGACAAACCTCTCCTTGGTGTTAGCAATAGTAACAAAGGGAGAAGAAAATTTTTCCTTCATTCCAACTGGAAAATCCACATGTCCAATAGGTTTTGCCACTTGTCAACCCTCTTTAGCCTCTTGGCAAAGTGTGGGTCTCATTTTGACATGATAAAGCTGCCCTGAAATCTCCCAAACATTCTCAATTTTGCAGCAAACTTTTGAAATTCATAGTCATTCACTCAAACCTCAAAAAATTGCACCATTTATTTTGAAATTCATATTTAATCCCTCTATCTGCTCATAAATTTTTATGGCTAAATTCCATTAATAAGACAATTTTTAGACTGCCTCGATTTGTCTGCCAACCTTAAAAATTATGAGAATTTGTGAACAACCTCTAATTCAAAAAATTCTTTCACCAGCGGACTTAGTGTAATTTTTAAGCTTCAGGGTCCACTATTTTCGGGCTTGTCCGGGGCATATCCAGAGACAATCTTGGCCTGATAAATTTTTATTACACTGAAAGGTAGCTTATAGTTAGAATGAATTGTTCGTTCTACTAAATTTTTAAATTTTGCTCTTTTCATTATATTGGAAGCCCCTTAGAATTTCTTAACTAGTGTCACTACCTCAATTTGTGTGTAAGGGACTTAGCACACTGGTCACACTTCTCAGACTTAGTGGCACTATTCACGAAGCCATGAAACATAGGCATTACAAATACACTCTATCTTATCTTGGATGAATCAGCATGGAAACATGAAAAGTGGTGAATAAGATGACTCTAATGAATGAATATGGTGATTGAATGAATTAGTGTGAATATGTTATAAATGGGTATGGTTGAATAAATTTAGTGATATTAGTGAATTAATAAAAGACAAGCACGTTGGTTCTCAATCATCTCTAAATGAAAGAATCCGATAAGGTTTGTTTTTAACTATTTAACAAATGAATAACTTATTTCTAATGAACAAAGTGATCCATGTGTTTTTTTATTATTCTTTACTAAATGAATGAGTAATATGAATGAATGATGAATACATGTATAGGCTATTTTATAATGATTTTAATTTTTCCTAGATAAACAAATAAATGAATCCTTTCATATGATGGATGAGTGGAGAAGGCATATGTATGTATAGGTAAATAGGTCTCTTTTCCTATAATAGATGTATGAATGAATATGTTTGACTAAATATATTTTTTTGATGTATAGGTGGCAATGTGTCTAAATTCATAAATCAATACAAAATTAGTTATTGAGATCACTCTCCTCTCAGACTCGTTGAAGGAAAAACTTAGGTTTAATGAAAGTGAAGGCAAGAAGTGTTACGCTAGGATGGGCTGATTAAATAATAAAGAGAAGGTGTAGAGATATAGGTTAAGTTGAGATGTTGACATCACACTTTAACTGTTAACCCAATTTACTCACAATTAGAGTGAGAATTAAAGGAAACCTTCAAGAATAAAATTGATGTATGGATCGAGTAGAGTCAATTAGTATGAATAGTTGAGTGAAAATTCACTAAGAGATCTAACGTCCATTTTCTAAATTATGAAAAAGAGTTATTTAATACTATCATGACTTGAACCTGATGCTCATGTAAGGCTAGCAGGGAATGTGTGATGTGGCTTTTGAGAGTCGCAACTAGCTGATGAGGGTGCAGCTAGTCACCGAATGCCTTAGTCTACACTCTGAGTTTGGGGTTGTTTTGATATGGGGAAAGTGTTAAGCACCCCACATCATGTTTATAATATACAAGATTTATTTAGAATGAGATTCATGGTTAATGAATAATTTATTTATTTCAACAATGATTGTATTTTTTTTATCGGAATGTATAGTTAATTATTAAGCACTAATTAAAAATTAATTCTTCTTTATAATGTTCATCAATTTCATATCAATTATATGAATGGCTATGAATTAATTACCTGATAAAATAATTGAATGTATCTTTTAAAGTTTTATTGGCTTCGAAAGAAGGAAACATCTATGTTATTAGAA
>CANXYI010901498.1:0-11191 GCA_948208565.1 Hura crepitans
TAACTAAAAATAGGCTTAAGCAATAAAGTAAACAACCAAGAGCCCTAGTCTATATGGACAACCTTAGTGCAAGTCTATATGGACTTGATACCATAAAGTCTGCACCAACAAAATGAAGCCCAACCTAAAATAATAAGCCCATACTATATGGTCTATTTAAAAAAAAATTAAAGCCCACATTTGCATGGACTAACACAAACTTAGCCTAAAACTAAGCCTAAAGCCTATAAATTAGTGTGTGAACCTATAACCTAGGTTCACAAAGACTAAGCAACAATAGTTCATATGGAATTGCAAATGAAAAGCTTTTAGAAGTATAAACTTCTTTTTTGGACTATATTTCTTAATCCCTGCCGAACTCTACCTTTTTTTAATAAGACAATTATCTTGTAAGCTTATAAATACCCTCTCTTGGGTATAAAAAGAAGGAAGTAATTAGAAAGCTCTTAATCCACTATTCGAGGAGTCCAGGTATAAATTCCAAAGCAAGATCGATCTTTTAGTCCTTAGTCCACGATTAAATTAATCTATTTTTCCCAAAATCCAACCTTTGCACCATTGCTATAAACTTATTTACAAGGTAAGATTTGAGGCATATATCATTTATTATGGTCATCCATTTGCATGTTTTTCTTCTATAAACCAATGATCTTCTATGATTAATCATACATGAGGTAATTCTATGTAATCCCCATATCGATTATAGGAGTAGGTTATTGTTTTAGATTATTTTAATTGTATGTAATTGCTTATTAAAAGGTTTTAACCATTCTGTAATTGGCACTCTAATTTTATAGACTTATTTTAACACATGATAAGGTCCACTTGGACTTAATTTATTAATATGTGTATCATCTAACACCTATACAAACTATTATTCGACAACATTTTTTAGTTTACTTTATATACTATGTTTTAACATATTTTAACTACCATGTTGGCTTGAATGTGTGTTATTATTATGTTGTATGATTATTCTTCCTCTTACCATGCATATTGTTGGTATTTTGCAATTAATGTGTGGTTTTTATGGACTCCCTTTCATGAGGATCATAGTCACATAGGTATATATGTTTTATGCATTCTTATTCTATTTTGTGATTCACACGGACTCCCTTTTAGGAGGAGTGTAGTCTACATAGACATATGTTTTAAATTCTAGCCCTTAGGAATATATGTATTTATCTTTATGTTTTCCCTTTGTATGATTGATTTATTATTCCCTTAGTTATGCTCATCATTAGGCATGCATTATGATCATTCATTTTTGTATCACAAAAGTTATAATTATTCTATTTGATATTGTTCTTAGGTCCTCAAAAACAATTATTTGTGTTACTAACCTTTCTCTTTGAGTTGTATAAAAGTGACTGTTCTTACTAGGTAAGAGGTCCGGATGGACATATTAACCATGGTACATCATAGTCTGCACAGACATAAATAAGAGCCTTAAAAAGTCTACACGGACTTAATGATGCAGAGATGGGACCACAATAACTTGCTCCCTATTTGTTTATTTGGTTTTGCACCTTTTATTTCTTTTAACTTTTTTGGGTTGTAATAGGTAGATTAATAACTCATTTTACATGCCAAAATGCCTAACCTCACATCAATGGTTTTCTACTTAATTAATTGGTGTTTAGTTAATAAAATGGTTTTGATTTTTCCTTAATAAAAGTCACATGAAAAATTTGCTTTAGCAAGGGCCAATCTTATAGAGGTGGGAGTTAGCCAATTACTGCCAATTCCTGTAAAATTATAGGTAGTTTTCAAGTTAAACAACAACTAATAAATGGCCCAATTTATCGATGTTCATTTACATTTTTGTCTATTATATATTTCAATATTGCAAGTTATTTTCTCTAGTTGAAAAGGTGACATGTATGCTTTAAATAAAAATGCTTACTTGCATGATACGAGATTTATAAATGTCAAAATATAAGGGATGGCATATTATTAGGGCATAAATAAGATATGATTCTGAACCCTTTCTAGGAAAATGATCAGTGGTATTAGCATAGAGCCAGGTGATGACTCTAAGCAATAACCACCTCATCCTCAATAAAATATAATAAATCTATAGGCAATGTCATGTGAATAGTGACACAATTTTAGCTAAACCATAAAATATTCAATTTTTGCTCAGAAAATTTTTTGGTTGTTACAACCTAATACTCAAATATTCTAAATAGTTCATTGACACTAAAATTGGAATTTTTGGATATTGAGAAGTATTTTTACTAAATTGAGTAAAGTTAAAAAGTTACATTTTAATTAGTTTTTCTTAGTTTTTGAACTTAAGTATGTATGATTTTAAGGGTCTAATTAGATATTGATTGGAGGTTAAAGAATGAATAAATTTGAATGATATCGTGGAAAAGAGGGATTGATTTATTTTTATGTCACATGGTATATAAGTGGTCAAATGGCTTAAGAATAAAGTCAACCTTGGAATAATGCATCACACTCCTTTTTCTTCTCTCCTAATGAGTTGACACCATTGTCAGGGCAAGGGTTCTTCATTTTTCTTCTACCTCACATAATTCTAACACCAAATTGAATCATTTATCCCTAAATCTAGCCATCTATAACCCTTAAAGACCTTTCAAGCAAGAAATACAAAAAAAATAATTAAGAATTTTTAAGGTTAGAAGTGTGGGTGAATAGTGTCATGATTTTGATCGGGATAGTTTTTTTGAGCTTTAACATTTTTCTCATGTTCCTTAAGTGTCCAAGAGTATGTATATGAAGTCATTTTCAATTTTTGATATACCTTTGATTTTATATAGATTTTTTTGAATGAGTCTAGTTTTGGTTGTAGAGTAATGTGAGAAGAGCAAAGGAAATGGCAAGAAAAAGGTGTAATAAAGCTTGTTAGTGTATTTTAAACTTTAAGTAAGTGTAATCAATGAAATTTAATATGTGTGTGTATGTGCATTTATGTTAAAGTGTATGTGTTAGTATATGTAAATGTGCTAATGGCCATTTAATAGTGCTAAATGCATATGAATGATGTTATATGACTTTTTGCTTATGTATTATGATCTTAGAAATTTTGAATGAATATGGTAGATGTATATTATATGATGGTTGAATGATTGTATTGCAAGTTTGTATTTATGATGATGGTCATGTGCACATAAGAGGATATATGTTTTTAAATGATGTTGAATGAGTGTGATATCATATAATAATGCATAAAAAATAATCAATTAAGTGTAATGTATTGATATGAATGTATGGCTAAATGGTTTAAAGAGTAGCTTAAAAAATCAATATAGTAGAAGTTCATAACTAGGTCATATAGGTTTTATATGATTAAATATAAATGCATGATTTAATATGATTGAATATGCATGACCAAGCCAAAGCATGCACTAACCATAAATAATGAGACTAAAATGGAAGAAATCCCTTAATAATATTAAGACTTGCAAGCCTTCTACTAATACTAGTCAAACTAGAGTTCTCTTTAATATTAGGTTGTTAAGCATACTCAAGCCCATGCTACATTAGATATGTTTAATTCTTATTAATGGATCTGTATTAACTCGATCTCTTAGTTTGTTGAGCATACTTAAGGCTAATAGAGGCTAAGGGTCATAAGGTAAGATTAAAGAAATATCTATGTGATGTATATACACTAAGTGTTGGTGATCCAATGAGTAGTAATTACATATGGTGCAACTAGCATGTGACGCCGACCATTTGAGTTACAAGTTGGGCTTGTTAAGCATACCCAAAGCTTTAACCTTAACAAAGATAGATACTAACCTGTTAGGAAAGTTTCTAAGGGGTTTTCCTGGATCAAATATTGAGGGCTATTTGTTTGTAATAAAATGGTAGGAGTAATGCGCAATTTTTAAAGACCTTAAAATTGTTACACACATGTACTTTATCATACTTCTAATGCCTAAAAATATTATTGCTATGAATAATACTTCCCAAGGTGTGAATAGTGTTTTTTGAGAGCACGGTCACACTAATCTTACTAAATAGAAGTATTAATCATAATATAATTTTAGGTAAATTTTGAATTAAAAATAATGTCATTTAGATGGCTAAAAATGACAATTAAGATTGTATGGTAGTGTCATGTGAATAATAACCAAGTTTTAGCTGAACTGCAAAATATTAAATTTTTTCTTAGGAAATTTTGGGATTCATACAACCTAATACTAAAATAATCCAAATAGTCCATTGACATTTGAATTGGAATTTTTGGATGTTAGAAAGTATTTTTACAAAATCCCATAAAGTTAAAAAATTATGGTTTTTCTTGGTTATTGAACTCGAGTTTTTAAAGGCTTATGGGACTTGAATTTTTATGATTTTAAGGGTTTAATTAGATATTGATTAAAGGTTAAAGAAAGGAGAAATTTGAATGACAAGGATAAAAAGAGAGATTGATTTATTTTTCTATCACATGGTATATAAGTGGCCAAATGGCTTAAAATTATAGTTAACCTTGAAATAGTGCATCACCCTCCTCCCTCTTTTCTCCTAATAAGCTAAGGTTATTATTAGTTTAAGGGTTCTTCATTTTTCTTCTTCCCTTAAATTTAACACAAAATTGAACATTCCATCCCTAAATCTAACCCTTCATAACCTTTAAAGATCTTTCTAAGTAAGAAATAGTAGAAATAGCTAAGAATTTTTAAGTTTGGAAGTGTGGGTAAATAGTATCATAGTTTTGATTGGGCAAGTTTTTTTTTGTGCTTTGACATTTTTCTCATGTTCCCTAGGTGCCCAAAAGCATGTATATGAAGTCATTTTCAAGTTTGGATGTATGTATGATTTTATATGGATTTTTTCATAATAAGCCTATTTTTAGTTATAGAGCAAAGTGAGAAGAACGAAGGAAAGGACAAGACGAAGGTGTAAGTAAACTTTTTTTTTTGTATTTTGAACTCTAAGTGTAATCAATGAAATTTAATATTTGTGTGTATGTGCATTAATGTTTAAGTATATTATTAGTGTATATAAGTGTGCTAATGGGCATTTAATAGTGTTAAATGCATATGAATAATGTTATGTGACTTTACGCTTATGTATTATGATCATAGAAATGTTTGAATGAATATGGTAAATACACATAGCATGATGACCAAATGGTTTTAATGCATGTATGTATGTGTGATGATTCTCATGTACATATAAGAGGATGTATATTTATGAATGGTGTTCATGAGTGTGATATCATATAGCAATACATAAAAATTAATCAATTGAGTGTAATATGTTGATATGAATGTATGGCCAAATAGTTTAAAGAGTAGTTGTGTACATTATGGTGTATGCATGCACATAGAGTCATTTTCTTAAGAGTGATGTCATATAGCCATTAGTATTTTATAGTGTATATAAGAATGCTTACATGTATTATAGAAGTGTGAGGTTAAGTTATGGATGCTTACATGTATTATAGAAGTGTAGGGTTAAGTTATGGCGAATTGGATTATCATTTATGGTGTAAACATTTGAGGCCAAAGCTATTACAATTATGTATATCATAATAATAATAAAGTATGCTTAGTGGGCTTTATGATCGAAGCTTGCTATGTATCTTATGAAGTGATAGTAGTCATACATACATGACCAAAATAAGTATGATGTTTATGAGAATGATATGATGGCATAATTCAAATTAATTAGTATATCTTATGTTCTTATGTAAACATGTGGAGATATGCCTAATTGTGTATGTTATATGCATGTGGTAAATCATGATAGGAATCTAAAGATTTATATCTTTTTTAGTTGATTGTCGATTAGCATAACCTCCTTTAAAAATTTACCTAAGCTACTTAAAATGGCAAAACCAAAAAAATTAAAATTTAGTGATTAGCCTATACAAGTTACAACCTCGATTGGATAGGTCGACCATTCAACTAAAGGTTTAGTAGCTGCTAGGGTACTTTATACCTAATGTCATAACCTATAAGTTATTTATTTATTTTTATAACTTATAGGTCTTATAATGAGACTTCTAGGCTTTTATTGTCCTAAAGACCTTCAAGTCTAAATTGCTAGACTTTTATAGTCCTAATAACCTATGGGTTTGGATTTTTGGGCTTTTATTGTCTTGATGGCCTCAATGGCCCGAGTGTCCCCGTTATTCAGTATAGTTATATGTTTTCTTAAGAATAGACATAAAACATGTTTAATATTGAAGTTTACATTAAAAAGGTTAATAATTGATATTCAATATGGTTATTGGATGTTTTACATATGATAAGGTGCATACTTTATAAAGTTTAAGGCATATATATGCATCTTGCTTATTTTAAATATTGCATTCTTTTCATATATAACTGCTTTTTTCCTTACCATCAATATACACATATGAGTGTCATTGTGTGTGCACTCAAATTTCTTTGATTACACCACTAAGCAAATTCACTTAGTGCATTATTTTATTTACGATATGTAGGTTAAAGAACTAAATTAAAGTCAAAGCCTCAATATATATATTATGTGATGTAATTAAGTAGTGGCACTTATATTTAGTGTGAAAGGGATTTGGCCTAATATGTAATGTGAATGTTTTTTTAACTTTTAAAGCAAGTTTAAGATATATTTATGCTTGTATGAAGCATTTTCCTATGGTATGTTGATTGAATTGTCTTGATGTTGTTGGATGGTCAAAAGGACTAATTTGAGGTGGAGATGTTATTTGTGACATATAGAAGTGTTATTTCAAACCTGTAGGTTACTATTTTATTTTAGGATAGTGTCCTTGTACAGCCATTATGCTACTAGATTTTTTATATAAGAATTTCCTAAAACCATTTTAAAAACATTTAAGCGAAATTCTAATTTTGCCCAATTTTAAAGGTTTAACATAAAAATTTAATGATATTAAAAAGGTTTTAATTTATAATGGGTTTTAAAGAAAGTAACTTCATATGACACTTTGTGTGTCTCTTTTTATTCAAGTCTACCCATCGAAATGGGTAAGGGGTGTCACAATACTCTAACATGCTTTCATTGTCACATATGGCATTACTGCCATAATGACTTCTAGCATAAACTTGCATTCTATACTTAAGGCTAATAAGTTTATTGGTTCTAATTATATAAATGGCTTAGAAACCTCAATTTGTTTTAAGGAGTGAAAAGCTAACTTATGTAATTGAGAAGCTAGTACCTACCATCCCTATTGATGATATTTTTATTGATGTGCAATAAGCATATGTGAAGTACATAAAGGACATGGATGTTGATTCATGCATTATGCTAGCATCTATGTCTCCTAAGCTATAAAAACAACATGTGTATATGGATGCTTCTATAATTATTCTTCACCTTAAAGAGTTATTTAAAGAGTAGAGTAGGACTGAGAGATGAGATCTTAAAGGCCTTATTCCATTATAGAATGGTAGATGGCACTTCAACCATCTAGCATGGATTAAAGATGAATTGGTATATAGAGTGCTTTGTGGCTCTTAGTTTTGTGATTAATGCAAATTAAGTATATACTTAATTTTGCAAAGTTTGCTTATTTTATGTAGCTTTTAGGCTCAACTATCAAATAAAAAAGATTATGTCGATAGTCCTTAAGCTGGTCAATATGCTCAAAATTGCTGACAATGCTATTAAAAAATAGAATCCTAAGATGTTTCATCTTATTTTAAAGGTAAAAAGAAGAAAAATAAGAAGAAGGCAACTAGTACCGAAGGTGGGATTGGCAAGAAAATGGGAAAACAAGTTGTTGCCCTTTTGACTACTAGAAAAAAGACTACCATAGAAGGCACTTACTTTTATTGCGAAAAGACTGGGCATTAGAGGCACATTGCAAGGCCTACTTAGAGTTTCGTGAGAAGGGGAAGCAAAGGGTTACATCTACTTCATGTATTTATATGATTGAAATTAATGCAATTACTACTTCTAATAACCAATCATAGGTGTTAGATATTGGATGTGGTTCACACTTAGTTTCTTTTATGTGGGGACTAAGAAGCAATAGGTGTAACACTTTAAAAATCTCAACAATTATGAATAGTACATTACCAAGATAAATAGTGCTCTTAAGACACAAGATGCACTGAAGCCACTGGATGAAATTATTAATTATGAAATAATTTTTGGCAAAGTTTGAGATCAATCAAAAGTCATTTGAGTGGTTAAAAACACTAAGAAAGTTTCTACAACAATGTCTTATGAATAGTGACCAAGGCAAATGTGAACTGTAAATTATTTTTGAAGTTGCCCGAAAAATTCTGAAACATATACAACCTAATACTTAAAAATTCTAATGAGCTTAATGGTGCTAAAATTAGTATTTTTGGATATAGAGAAGTAATTTTTCAAAAATTTAGTAACATTAAAAGTAGAGTATTTAATTGGTTTTCCTAATTTTTTGAGCTCCAATTTTAAAATGAGTGTGGGGCAATAATTTAGAAGTTATTTTTTAAATATGAAAATGGCAATTAATTTGGTATGGAAAGGGAAGGAAAATAAGGGGAAAAAGGGAGGAAAAATGAATTGAAATAATTAAATTTTGGAAATTATAAAAAGGGGTCAAATTTTCTAAAACATTAACAAAACCATTTCTTCCCTCTCCTATATAAAAGTTGATGGCTTAGAGTCCCTCTTCCACTATTTTTTCTTCTCTTCCTCCTCTATTAAAGCCCAACCCCCTCCACTCAATCACTTTTAAGGAGCCTCCACACCTCTAAACATCGCTAGGAACCGAAACATTGGAAGGAAAATACCTGGATTTCCTAATTTTCTAATCCCGTGGATAATTACATATTTTGGTTTGGGTAAGATTTTAGACATTTGTTATTTTTTCTAGATTCTAGCAATTTCAAAGAGAGGTTTTATGATTTTACATATTTTTTTGAAGCACTAGTTGATTTATTGGGAATTTTCGAAGTTTTTTTTTAGTTTATGTGAGGGATTTTCGAACCAAACCATGATAAGGGCCAATCGAAGGTGTAGATAAGCCTCAAAGTTCCTCTTTAACCACCTCAGCATGTGTAATCAAAATAGAATGTGAAACTTTGGTCATATACATTAAATTTCCATAATGTTCTTATATGTCATAAATGCTCTTAATTGTGTAATGCCATGAATTTGATGCATTTAGTGGGTTACATGACTTATGTAATATATTTCCATGTGTTTGAAATGATAAGAATTGATGATGATCAAGTGGATGTGTAAAATGTGCTTAATGTATCCTATTATGCCAAATATGGAGCATTAATAGGGTTAAATTGCTAACTGTAGTATTTAAGTTTAATTAACCATAAATTGGAGTATGTTAACATATTTGACATATCTATGAGGTAATATAGGTAAGAAAATACATTAGAAATGATAAATGCTCAAAATATGCTTAGCTAGTCTAGATGGACATAATTTGGAAAAATGGTTTTCATTATGCTTATGTGTGTATTCCTCATGTTATTATGCCTAACAATTGTGCTTCCATAATGTGCAAGATGAATGTGTTAATTATAGGCATTTTATGAGCATTAGCTGAATGAAACATAGTTCTATATGTAAGTGTGGTCATTTTTTATTGCATTGCTTTAGTAAATGCAAAAATGTGTTATGTGTATGTGTATCATGGGAAATGATAGATTGATGCATGGAATTGAGTTTATATCATAAATTATGATAAAATGAAGGCACTTTTCGATGTTAAATAAGGTTAATAGGTTAATTGAGGTCTTGCATTATGAATGGCCGAATAGTTTGAAATACAAACCTTGTATGTGTTGTAAATTGGCATGAGTCAAATAATGAACAAAGGATGAGTGATACCTAGTAGCCGAATGGCATGAATAGGTATGAGGCTTATAATTTTTACGATATGAACATAAATTATGTGTATGGTGAATAAGGCAAATTTTGCTTATATGGATATGGGGGGCCAAAAGGCACTATAAGAGTCCATGTACATGATAGCTTATGAAATATGAAAATTTAAGTGCATACATGTTTCATTCATTGTCTTTGATAACAAGCTTAATTATCATCATGAAGAAATGAGATTTAGGACCAAAATATGCTCTGACTCAAGAAAATTCATAAACATTGAGGCATAAAAGTGTCTAAAATAGACTTATGACCTCAAATGGATGTATGTTTGAATAAGACATGTTGGAAAACTAGAAATGAGATGAAATTAGTGTTCGAATGTGCGTATGGCACAAATACGGCATAAACATATGTTAAAATGTGTATGATCACTAAAACTATGTTTTTAATGAAATTAAGTAGTTTTAGTCATCTAATGGCTAAAATTAGTAAATTAAAAGCTATTTAAGTTTATTTAATGAGGTGAAACTAAAACATATTAGTTTTAGCCCATGAGATGCAACAGCCTAGAAATGGATAGGTTGACTAGTTAGCTAGGGGATATAGTAGCTGCTAAGGCACTTATATGCCTAGATGATGATCCAAAGGTTCACTTTTAGTCTTACTTGTGGATTTATATTAAGAGCTTTGGATTTATGCTAGTGTAGCCATCGTAAGGTCCCGTAGGGGCCATACACAATTATATATGGGTGCAGCCATCGTAAGGTTCTGTAGGGGCCACTACAAAATTTTATGTTGGTGCAATAGTCATAAGGTCCAAAATGTAGGCCATTGCACATTTCTTAATCCCATTATCCATAGGTTAGAGGTTATCTAAATGGGCTTAAATTAATAAGGCAAACAACTAAATTAACCTGTAATGTATGTCATGATAGATAAAATGACAGTTAAGTGTACGTATAAATTAATAATTGCTTAATTTGACAAGTTGTTGGTTTTAAATACATGTTTGCCTTATAGGTATGATATGAATGTCATCATGCATTGTGTATGTTTTCGAACATAAACTTGGCTTATTTTCATTATGTTTGAGTATTATAAAGTATATAGATTGATTATGCATAGGAATGAACTATATATACCTATTGTATGTTAAAAATGCTTAAATAGCACATGTTAACTCGATTACACCGCTAAGCATTTGCTTAGCACATCGTTTGTTTACAATGTGTAGGTAAGAAGACTTTTTGATTCTTAAGCCTCAAGACATCAAGAACTATTAAGAGAATGCCATTTTTTTGGTAAAGATTGTAAATATAATATAGTATGTGATGTATAGGTAGCACTCAATGTACAAAGTATAGGAATGGGCCTAAATTGTACTTAAGTATTCTTTTTGGATTTTCAAAGTTTGTAA